>JAGKRZ010000182.1:0-45983 GCA_020002355.1 Intubia oerlemansii | reverse complement strand
AAAAAAAAAAAAAAAAAAAAAAAAAAAAAAAAAAAGCGCCACAACCGACGGCAGAGTGCAAAAAGGGTCTCCGGCGCAGGTGTCAGCCGCCCAGCTTTCAGTGGGGCATCGCTGAAAAGCAAGGCTATTGGTCGTGCGAAACAATGAGCAAGAAGATGTCGTATCTCCGCCAGTCGAGGCGAGATGCTGCAGAATGGAAAGGAGCCCTTTGCAAGACTTTCATTGCAAAAGGAAGGAGCTGCTGTACAAAATAGCCGTTTGGGAAGGCGTCACGCAGCAGCTCATGACGCTCCGACTATTTGCGGCATGGCGCGAGATGGCCGCAGAAAGAACGAGGCTACGGAGTTAAAGGAGCCTCGCCATGAAGACATACGCGTCTGAGTCACGTGCGTATCAAGCTGGCGAATTTCAAAGCCCTTTTTTGGCCTTGCGAATTTCTGAGTAAGACCATTATATATCGTTTCATATGCCCGGTTGTGTATTTTATAGTTGTATATCCTTGCCGAGAAATAGGGCATAGGTTTGAAGCTGGATGGATGGAATGGAAGGATCAAGTAAATTAGGTAGTAGGTGGAGTGTTTTGACATGCTGATGTGAATCCATCAAATCTTCTTGAGGGCTTTTCTCTAAAAGTAAAAAAATCGAAAAAAATGCCCAAATTGGTAAATACCTATTTTTTTTCGCTAGAAAAAAATGCAAATGAAAATATAAACAAAAACAAAACCACGCCTTCAAACCAACGACAATCTGATACTACGAGGCAAATAAATAATTGAATAGAAACAACGAACCATGAACACGGCACCACATCACAAGAAGGCCCAATCACGTGACCGCACCGCCAACACCGAAAAGCGAGGACGTCATATAAAAGCCACATCTCACGATAGACTCGTCAGCCTTCTCTGATAATAGACCACTCAAAACGGGACCTTAAGAACCCACTGCGGATGACGCCTTATGCATTTCGCGCGGGGACGATCGATTTTCCCAGATTTTACGGGACGTCGGGACTCCCGAGCGCCGTCCACGATCCGCTCCCTTGACTGGGTACTCCCAACACAAAGGCAAATGCATATGCCGAGCCAAACTGCTTGTTCAATCCGCGCATACCTACGAGTGGTGCAATATGTCTTTTAGTGCATTTTTGTGTTGCGAAAAGCTCATCCCTTTATCAGAACACAATTTTTCGAGCAAGATACATTCCTCACTCCTCTTTATCATATAGAGAACGAATAAGCTGACGTGGCCGTCTTCTGGCACTGAATCAATACGACATATGCTTGGAGCTGCGACGGCAAACTTTACAGCACTCTTACTGCTCAAATGGGGCCGACGGCTCCGTGCCATTTTGCTGCTTATGATGATGCTTTGTTCTTTGGATCGTCCAATGTGTGGCAATCCCATTTCGGACACAGCGGGAGGATTGCCTGACGATGGGAGCGCCCATACCTAAGTACACCGTATAAACACAGTTCTCAATACTGTGCGTCGGACTCGGTGTGATTTGCAGGACCTCGTATTCACGGAATGTGACATCAAAAGGCTCACGAGTGCGAGAGACTATTGCATGCAATAATGATCTGCTTCGTGCATGTAATTTCCTCAATCAGCCCCTCATACTTTAATGGGTACGTTGTTTGCTATTTAGGATGTTTTTTTTTTTTTTGTGGTGATGCGTCTCCTCTTTAACGTTTCATCCCGATTCCAAAAGGCGTGTAAAACACAGGCAAGGGCAGCCAGGCGGTCTTCTGAGAGGACAATAACAAAAAATATGGAGTATCTACTGGGGCACTGCAAAAAAGCAAAATGTACTGACTCGGCTCTGCCCCCAACCTACCAAGCAACCCCCGTAAAAATGCACGCACTGTACTCCGGCCCCTCTCTTTGGCCCGGGCAATTGTCGCAGACTCTTTGTGGCAATGGGGAGTGCTCGTACGGCAGCCATGTGGCCTTTTGCAGCAAAGGGTGGCTGCTTCTCCGGCAGTGCGAATTCGGGCAACCGCTGCCCCAACACCCGCTGCTCCTGCCTTGCCCCCCGAAAATATTCTGCCTGATTACTCCGTGCTCCTACGAATCCCGTTTCTCCACCGCTTCTTGGCACAGCACTCAACCGTCACCGTACCTCCCCCTCTGCGAGCATCGTTGAGAGTATCTTTTAGCCATCACGGCATTGCATTCTTATTCTTCTAGTTGCCTGCGGAGGGCGCATCCCTACGAACCCGAGCATCCGCCCTTTACTCCGTCTTCCTTCCCTTACCTCTCCGCTGTCTACCTCTCTGTTCGCAGTCACCAGCTCACCCTCTGCGAGCATCCGAGAACCAAGACAAAACAGATTGCAGACCGGACCAGGCCAGAGCAGCCCGACAATCCTTACGGCACACATACGGAGTATTCGTGTTCGGTCGCAGTGCCACGGGTACGACGCCACACCTGCGTCTGGCCCGCCATCTGCTGTCCTTTGCTCTTTTTGCCGTCAGCTGCTGAAGAAAGACCACACCCCCCTCCTCATTCTTGTGCCCCTCGTCCTTGGTCCCCTCGCTCTTCGTCGCGCTCCCTGGGTTCAACCCCTGTCTTCTTTCGTTCATCCCTTTGCGCAGAAACCGCCAAAATCGTGGCCCTGCAAGCATACCGAAAGAAGTAACAACCCAGTACAAAGCGTCCCATCGGCACATCCAACCCCACTTGTATTTTCTACTTTTTTGGCTACCCCCTTTTTCCCCATCTTCTGGCCCTTGCCTCTTGTTTCGCTCTCTCTTTTCTCTCTTTTTTCCTCTCCTCTTTTTTCCGCGTTCCCGTCTACTGTCTTTTGAGCTTTTTTTTCTTTTCTTTTCCTTCTTCTCCTATTTTCCACCCTGTTGCCGATTGCATCTGCATCTCGACACACCATCTTTGCTCAACCTGCATCGCGGAGTCTATTGCCGCAGATCGCGACCCTGCTTACTTTGATCATTCGACTGGCCTGACCCCTGGTCAACGCGCTTCCGCCTCCGACCAAACAGCCGTCCGTCCTTGTGCCTCGTTTTCTATCTGCTGCAGCACCGGGATTGTGTCCGACCGTCCCATCCTTCGCCTCCGTCTCCCCCCCTTATACAACCTGCGGGAGAACACAATTCATCATCTTGATTCGCGCTCTCGCCGGTCACCTGCGTGTCCAACCTCACCGGCTCTCTGCTATCCTTTTTGTGTTTTCTGTTCTTTTTGAAACAGAGCTGGGGCCACCCCCTTTCGCGCTCCTGGGCCACTTCGCTCCTTGGAATCGCAGATTTGCAGCCTTTCGTTTCACACCGTCGTGCATTCGGGCTACCTTGCAACGCCTGTCGCAGCCGTCCGTTTCTGTTTCTGACAATCAACCCGACGCGCAACCTTCCGTCTCCCGTTCGCGCAGGGCCAGGCCTTGCACAACCGCCGCAACCATGCCGGACCTCTTATCAGACCAACCAGGTATGTTCCCTGTCGCCATTGTTGCATCATGATAGAAGGAGAACGGGCGGTGTGTCTCGTCTGCGTTTTGCGTTTGTAGGGCAACGGGCTCTTTGCCATGGAATGGCAATATATGGATGCGAATATCCCGCCGAGAAGGACATCAGGGGGGTACCAACAACGGGGCCCAACAAACGGGACCCAAAAAGAAAAGACACTGCAAGGACTGAACAGCGACGGCCAGCCGCAGCGGAATGCGTTTGCGTTGCCTTTTCGCGTCATGGTACACGCATCGCCGGTCCTTTTTTTTTATCTGCCCCCCTTTGAAAAGTGCCGCTAGGGAGCAAGAAGTGTCTTCCGAGACCCTCTCCGTCAGTCTGAAACGGCTGCTGCCAAGATTTCGCTGCCGAATCAAGCAGCCTAATCTCCCACCTGCTCTCACAAAGAGTGCATTCCTCGCGGCGCGTCGCTGTCCAGTTGGGCCATTCTTTGCGACTCTTCGCGTCGCATGTTGCTGCAAGCACTCTGTTACATGTGCAGCAGCTATCCGATGCTGCCCATACTGCCCTGTTGACTGCATTCTTTCCCGCCCGTTTCGCCTGCTGCGTTTTGCCCGTTCTCCTTGTGTCATTTTTGGCTCCTGCATATATCCTGACCACCGTCCTCTGACCCCTCTCCCCAGATGGACGCATGTCCCATCTCTCCTCCAACAATCCTTTCCGTCGTGCCGTGTCACCGTCGACACCTCTCAGCCCAACCACCACTTCGCCGTTCCTCGATCCTGCGCCGTCTGCAGCCGCTTCAAGGGCGCGACCTGTCTCGCGAAACCCTTTCCTCGATCCTGCCACTGAGAGCAACCTTGCTGCTGGCGGCGACCTCTTGATTAGTATCGACGACGTCCCCAACGAGCCGCCCAAGAACAACCAGCACTCGTCCATTGACGACATTTTTGTATGTTGGGCCCTTATCTGTTGCTTGATTTTTTCGGTCGTACAATCTGCCTCTCTTTGTTCTTGGCATTTTGTAAAACTCGCGCGTACCCCACCATTGGTCATCGCTCCTTCCGTTTTCGAAGACGAGCACAGCAGGGTCACTTCCCAGTTGGAGTGATTGCTCGCGCTGCTCAGTTAACGGCTTTTGCTGCCGCTCCTTCCTCAGCTCCTGCCATCCCTCTCCCCCCTTCCCCTCTCACATCACCGCTTCTGTTGCCCCGAGACAAGACCTCAGAAAGATGTCAGAAAAACGAGCGCACATGACAGCAACGACAGCATCCACTGACTTATTGCCACAGTCGTCTCTCACCGTCAACGACAAGCCCATGTCGTCGTCGAGCAGCCCCTCCAACGCCGGCGGTCCAGGCATCGCTGCACCCCCGCCAAAACGGGCTCCCGACGGCCGCGCGCCTCCTCGTCCAACCGGCCCTCCCCCGGGCCGTGGCCGTGGTCGTGGCCCTCCCCCTCCGGGTCGTGCTAAAGACAGCGGCCCGTCGCCGGCACCAGGGGCTCACCGTCCCTCGCGCTCGCAGGAGGAGTCGGACAAGGATCAAGTGGCCAAGGCCAAGGGTCGCGGCGACGCGAAAGCCGGATCTTCACTGTCTCGAGATGGATCTCGCGATGCTCGCACGGCACGCCCCCGCCGCAACTCGGAATCGTCCATTGCACCCAACGACAAGACCATCCCCGCAAGCGAGAAGATCTTGCGTGATCTCCGCCGTCGTGAGCGTGAGCAGATGGAGAGCGGTGGCAAGCGCAGCAACAGCCGCCGCAACGACATTATCGACCAGCTGGATGCGTCAAGTGTTTTTGGTAATGGTGAGTTTCTCCCTTTTTACATTTTTTCGCCTCCTGCCCTCCCATTTTCGTGCATGCTAACAGCTCAGTTTTCCACCACGATGGCCCCTTTGATGCCCTGAACCCGCACCGCAACCGCAAGGGTAGCCGTCGGGCACCGATGCAGGCTTTCCCTCAGGACTCGCTCAACAACTCGATTGGCGGCTCGGGCCCGCTCAATGCCCGCCCTGACCACCGCACATTCATGGGCCAGAACGATGACGAGGCATTCAAGGACTTTTCCAGCAACAGAGTTGCTCCAGGTGCCGCCGGTGATAAGGCCGCCGGCGACAAGGCTGCCCTTGGACTCTATGACCCCATGCAGCGTGGTAACGCGCTCCATGGCGACGAATCTCTTGGCCTCGGCACCTCGACCTTCCTTGAGGGCACGCCTGCGGCCCGCACCACTATCCAGCGTCGCGAGGCCGAGCGTAGCCAGGACGTCCAGGAGAACTCGCTGCAACGAAAGAAGTCGCTGGCCCAGCGGTTCCGTCGCGGCCAGCGTGATGGCAGCCGTGACGGTCGTGACCTGCCTTCGCGTGGTGGTTATGCTGCAGATGGCTCTCTCCCATCGTCGTACCCGCCGCCTCCTAGCCGCCATAACTCGGACAGCTTCCCATTCGACGACCGCGACAACAGACGTGAAGAGCTCGGTGCCGGGCGGAGAAAGAACTCGGCTGCCTTCCCCAGCCCTGCTAGCCCCCCTCGCCCCGGTGCCGGCCTGGAACGGCGGTCTACGGCCGATGGCAGCACTTCTCTGGGCACGGCTTCGGCGACAGACGCGAGCAACATCGGCACGGCCATCTCGGGTGACGAGCCCCCACTGCCAAAGAGTGGCGGAAGCGGACTGCTGTCGCGTGTCAAGAGTCTAAAGGGTGGCCGGCGGCCAGCACCGCCACCCCCGGCTCCTAAGGACTCCTAGAAGGATCGCCGTGGAAGACGGGGAATGGACAAGCCTGTGATTGAAGAGTCGCCCGGGGCCGAGCAAAGGCTGCAGGGCCGGCTGCGATAAGAGCAGGAAGAAGGGTCAATGGATGACGACGAGGAATTGTATTTTTTTTTCCTAAAATGCCCGGGACAGTGCAAAAAGACCCCAGGCAGTTGTTCAGCCGCGAAGCCACTTCCCACAACCGGTTCCTCGATGTCACACGTGCTGTTCCCAATGGACGGGATCAGGCGACAAAGGCGGGTGGCCGTGGCCCTGTCGAGCTGCTTGGCAAATTTGAGCTGTCCTTGCCTTACTTTTTGAGCGTTGGTGCAGCCTTGTGCAAACTTTTCATGTTGCTTTTTTACGTTGTTTTTATTTTATTTTATATTCTTAAGTTTTATTTGCTTTAACCTTTTATTCTTTGAAAAGGTCTCTCTCCTGCTTTTTGTGTGATGCACGTGATACTCCGTATGTAGAGGTACCTAGGTAGGTATGATGTGTGTGTGACTATCGTGGCACGTCGACAAGACGCACCCACCGGGCGGTTGCACTTCCCCTGGAGAGTGCTCCTTCCTGCTACGTAAAATTATTGTGTTTCGTATGGGTTGCACTTGCTTCAAGTGCGCTCGCATACAGCCTTCATGGAAAGTGCGATAGTATCATTGACAACCTAAAACTGAAAGACATAGAAAGAGCTCCACTTGGGCGTTCGAGTTGGACCTGCCCATTTTAACCAACTTCCTTTCAGCTGCAGTGTCTGGCGCGTTTTCGGTCATCTCCGACATCTCACCTCTCACTCTGATTTGTACCTCTTCTTGTCCTAATACAAAAAGATGTCCAGGTACACCAGCGGCTGTTCTGATCTGGACGGTGTGCTGGGTGACAGCCTCAGCGGCGTTGTCGGTGTCAGCGCCGAGGGCGATATAGGTCTTGTGGTACGTCCGCTCTCTTTTGACTTACAAGAGGGACTCAATGTGTTGATCGCCCTTGCTAACCTTTTCTTCAGCTCTCCCTCCAGGTAGCTGTCCAGCATATGAGCCGCGACTCAAATGCCATTGCGCATCTCATCACGACGCGGGCGGCCGAGCATGCCGTGCGACATCTCAAGGGCGTCGTCAAGAGCACAGGGGCCCTGGAGTCGGCATCTATTCTTCGCCGCGTTCTCATTTCTCGCGTCTACGGCACAAAAGACCTCGAGGCCATCCTTGCCGAGCTCGAAGCTGCTGCGCCCTTTCAGAGACTATGGTCTGGCAGTGCCACCGGACCAATAGTAGCAGCGGCGTCGGCGTCGGTGTCTACTACGGCTCCGGCGCCCCCAAATGAATCCAAAGCCCCTACACGCCCGAGGATTGTTATCCTGACAGAAATCGACCATCACTTTCAATGGATACGTCTCCAAGGTCGCGACGGTGGACGCCTGCACGACACGTATGGTCAGCTGATGCGCCGCCTGCGCGGTCTCGCGCCACCCGGAGTGGATAGACCGCTCGTGTTTGTACTCAACAGCACCATCCCGCGTCGCCCCGATGCAGAGACAACCGACGAGGCTTACCCCCTCGCTCTCGCAGCCCTTCAGCAAGGCAAACATCTGGGCCGGCCTCAAGCTTTCCGCCTATGCTGCCATGTTCTTGCCCAGGCGCAGTGCATCGAGCCGCGCTACAGGAATATTCTCGACTATTTTTGCTCCACGCACATTTGCCTGACACGCCTGCCGGCTGCTCTGGTGGACCTTTGGGACAGCATGGAAGGCAACTCTGACACGCCAGACTCGTCCATCTGGGTGGCTACCGTCGAGGTCGACGAGACCGAGGTCAGCAAGCAGAGGCCCATCGACGGACGCTCATCGGTCGTCTACTGGACGCGCGGTATCATCACAAACGCAACGGTTTGAGTGTGAAGGGCTTTCATGATGTCCAAAACGAAGAAAGTATCATTGGCTATATATATATATGACAAAGAGGACGTAGCAAAAAGAAAAGGGGACTAAAAGGGGATTGTACAAGCCGAATGAAAGCAAAGCAAGCCCCCGAAAAGAACATATCCGGCAACCACAAAACAGCACGCTCATGCATACGCCTATCCAGTTTACAGCTTCGCACCAGCAGTCCGTCTCTTGGCCTTTTCCTGATCACGCAGCAGACGACGCAAGATCTTGCCGCTGGGACTCTTGGGAATGGCATCGACGAACTCGACACCGCCCTTGAGCCACTTGTACGACGTCTTGTGGTCCCGGACATACTTTGCAATATCTTCTGCCACCTCGTTTTCCGGCTTGTTGAGATAGTCGGCATTGCGAACGACAAAGGCCTTGGGGACCTCGCCGGCCGCATCGTCGGGTACCTGGATGACGGCAGTGTCGGAGACGGCCGGGTGCGAGAGCAGGTGAGCCTCGAGCTCGGCCGGAGCGACCTGGTGGCCCTTGACCTTGATGAGCTCCTTGATGCGGTCGACGACAATAATGTGCTCGTTGCCCGAGGGCGCCTTGACGACGACAACCTCGTCACCCGTGCGGACCCAGCGGCCGTCTGCGTGGTGGACATAGGTCTCGGCGGTGGCGCGCTCGTTGTTGAGGTAGCCAAGGGTGGCTGATGGTGACTGGATGAGGAGCTCACCGGGGGTGTTGTAGGTGGTGACCTCGTTGCCGTCAAAATCAATGACCTTGGCCTTGACGCCGCAGATAACAGAGCCGGACGTCTTATAGTCGACATCGTGTTCGCTCGTCGAGATGGTGACAGTGGCCGTTTCGGTCATGCCATAGCCCTGCACACAGGTCCAGTTGGGGTAGACCTTTTTCAGCTCCTCCATGGTCTCCTCGCCGGTGGGCGCGGCGCCCGTGAACATGAAGCGCACGCTGCTCAGGTCGTACTTGCGGGCAATGTCCTGCGAGCGCAGCAGACGGATGATGATGGGCGGCACGATGCGGATCTGTTCAATCTTGAATTTCTGGATGGTGGCGAGGAAGGACTCGAATTCAAATTTGGGAAGGACAACAACCTCGTCGCCGCGGTACGGGCCCATATGGCAGATGATGACGAGGGCATAAATGTGGCTAAACGGCAGCAGGCCAATTTCGGGCTGTGTGACGATGCCCTTCATTTTGCGGGCGACAGACTCAAAGACGGCAAGCTGCATCGAGTTGGCAATGACGTTGATGTGCGCAATCATGACGGCCTTGGGCAGGCCCGACGTGCCGCTCGAGAAGCACAAAAACGCCGTCTGGCGCGCGCCCTGGCCCTTGATGAAGCGCACGGGCTCGAGGGCAGGGAGGGACGCGCCCTCAGCGACGAGCTGGTCAAAGGAGGCGAACTTGCTGGCGGCGGCCAGCTGAGCGGGCGTGGCAAGGGGCACGTCGAGGATAAACACGTTTGCATCCGGGATACCGACGGCACGGGTGACCTGCAAGCAGGTGTCGAGGAGGTGGGCGCAGGTGAAGACGGCCTTTGCGCCGGCGGTGTTGAGCTGGTGGCGGAGCTCGTCGGGTGAGTAGGCAGCGTTGGCCGGAGTGACAATGCCCGAGAGGCGGTGGATGGCAAAGGCGGCCGTGAGGTAGTCGACGGCATTCAGCGAGAAGATGCAGGCGACCTTGTCCCACGGTGTGCCCTCGCTCACCTCCCAGGCGAGGCGCTTGCCAACCGCGCGCGAGACATGGTCAGCTCGTGTAATGAGCTGGGCCCAGGTGTACGTCCTGCCGGTGACGCCGCAGGTGAAAGGGTTGCGGCTTTTGGCCAAGGGATAACGGCCATAGGCCTCGTTGGTCATGAATTGTTCAAGCGTGCACGAGTCGGGGACCTCTGAACACAACATGTTAGCCGACCGTCTCTCTGATGTTCTCTCCGTCCTTCTCTCATACACAGCTGCATCGACTTACCCGGAAAGGCGGGCACCCACGAAGGAGGGAGGAAAACCATGGTGATAGGGTGAGTGGGTTAAAATAAAAGGGCAAAGATGCTTTCTAATGAATGCTGTATAGAAACGCTGACCGAACTCCGTCTATGTAGGCAGGATAACGATAACAGAAGAAGCAAAGGGGATGAAATTAGGAATATGTTTTTTTTTTTTCTTTCTGGAGACACGTCAAAGATACTGCGATGATGCCGACAAGAAATCGCGATATCGGTAAATCGGTAATAAACGAATCACTGCATTGAACCGAGTCAAAAAAAAAATGGAAAAGTTGGGGGAGGGTCATTGGGCATGCGGAGCTTTTTATGAAGCGAGCTCTGATCCTCCTTTCTCCTCCTCCTTTCCCCAGGCCAGTCAGGGCGCCAAAGGTCTAAAAACGGTCAAAAAGGGCGGGGACGTCTCGGCTTCTTGCTGGCTTGTCATTGTGCGGAGAACAACCGCGGGAGGACAACCAAGTACCCGTTACATTACTCCGTAATACACGGTATTTGTGCTTTGCGCCGATCGCCTGCCACCATTTGTTGCGGTAAAAATCGAGGTCAGTGGAAGAAAAGAAAGCAGCGACAGCTTTATTACCCGCACCCGCAACAAAAATGGAGGAATGTTTGGTCCGGCAGTCCCAGTGATTTGCAAGTACAGAGTTCGAATATTCCGGCTCCGTATGGGGTAAGGGGACCATCTGGAACATGCGTCGTACGGAGTATGGGGGGTTTTTGGCATGGGTCACGAGGGTTTCCCCAGAAAAATGCTTTACGGTGCGCTTACGGCTAGAGCGCAACAAGCTCGGGATATGAATTGCGGCAATAATAAAACGGCAGTTTATACCTAGGCAATGCGGCAGAGAGTGCACAGAATCAGCACGACACAGCCGTGGAACGGGCAGCTTTTGACAGAACAACAAACAGATGGCACACTAAATAACAAATAAATCAAAAGTATGGAATCAAGAGCAGTCCGGCCTGTAAGGGACACCAAAGCAGTTGCGGCTCCGAGACGGATCCGATTCTTACCATAAGAAACGTCTTTAGGGGCAAATAATAAACGACGCTCGCAGCCGCGTGAGGGGAAATGCCAGTTTGAGATGCGTATGCCAGATAACCAAAAAGCTTGTCTGTCACACAGAGCCGCCTCCCTTGATCATCGCTCTGCTCGCCACGGAGGCACGCACACTTTCAAAGCACGAACTCGCGAGAGAGCTCGGGCATAAGGCGTACTTTTTTCACTTCTCCAGATGTGATGTGGAAACCGGGGACATGGAGACGCGCTACACCATATACGGCAATCGTCTGTATTAGCGTCTTTTACTCCACAGTTTTTCCGCTTGGGAAGAAGGGGCGGGACGTTGGGGCCCGAAGCTTGGCCGGGCCACCTCGGTATAAACTCAGACCGGCAGAAGACACAGAGCGTGATCTATCACATGATGTTTCACGTGCAAAAGTATGACTGTACTGCTTTTTTGGAGTAACGTCATGGGGAAACAAGGGAGCTCTCGGGAGCTTTTGCATGGCACGATACGAAAAAGAGTGATCATCATCAGAACCACTGCTGCCCAAAATGTTTTTCGTGAGTGTGGCGAGGCTGTCGCCCATAATGACGTGACTCATTTTCCCTTTCGCGCTAACAATGGCCAGCGCA
The DNA here is from genome assembly GCA_020002355.1 of Intubia oerlemansii. Taxonomy (NCBI): domain Eukaryota; kingdom Fungi; phylum Ascomycota; class Sordariomycetes; order Ophiostomatales; family Ophiostomataceae; genus Intubia; species Intubia oerlemansii. The sequence continues at coordinate 34,265 of JAGKRZ010000182.1, read as the reverse complement.
AAACTCTCGATATCGTGACGCTCTTCCACAAGACGACGTCGTTCCCGTCGCTCAAGGCGGCGTCGGTGCTGCAGGAGGCGGCGACGCGCGCGGCGGCCTCGGGCGCAGCTCGGGAGGCCTTTGACGTGCAGATTACAGACGACCCGCCGACGACGGACCAGCTGCAGACGATTCTCGAGTACGTCGGCCAGTCGGGCATCCCGTCGATTGTCAAGGGCGCGCACTCGCAGACCGAGGCGCTCAAAAAGTTCCGCGAGAACGCGGACAACTTCCACCGGCCCCTGATTGTCGACTGGAACAATGGCAAGGCGATCAATGGCGAGGCTGCCGAGTCGGAGATTCTCAAGCAGCTGGGTATGAGCAGCAAGTAAAAGAAAAAGCGTTTTTGCTGAGCCGGGAGGCGGTGTTGGGTTGAGGTGTGCGATGTTGCGATACAGCGCCCGGTCACGCCTGACGACAGTCGGATACGACGACAAATATCTCCTATTCTGGTCTTTTTTTTCTTGTTATTATAATGCATGATTCGTATCCCATTGTACGGTGACTCTTGACACTTTGTCTGATGGGCAAGGTGTTTCTGCTTTACGAGTAACTAGATGCATGTCCGATGCGCGTAGAGCGTAGGCTTACACCCACGTCCGATCCAACCGCCATTACGTTTGCCACTCCTTCGTGTATTTTCTTTCTATGCGAGCCAATTTCCTAGACGGCTAGTCCATGCACAGTTCATAACGATGGACAGGCCAAGATGCGCTTTGATGACTGCTTTTGTTCATCGTCATATCACGTGATATAAAATCTGCTTGTCATGTATGGGCTTCCGACGCCCAACTTGACAGATTGTGATCCATGCTCGTTTATTGTCGCTTCGTGGACGACATGTCCAGTGTTATATACAGCGGGCGTACCCTGCTCTTGCTCAAAAACAAAAACGAAAAATGTCGTGTGGCCGTATCATATCGGCCAATGTGATTTTGCCCCCCTTGGTCCCTTTATTGCTCAGCCTTGACCAGGCCCGAGACGACGTCCTCAATTTGCTTGTCGGTAAGTCCTAAAAAAACCAGGGTCAGAATGTGTCATTGCTATTCGGGAGAAGCGACTTCCTTGGCTCACCCTCTAATGACTTGCTGGTCTCGCGGCCGAGATCGTAGCGCGCAAACACGCGGGGCACGGTGCCCTGGGCCTCGCGGATCAGGATAGGGACGGCCGGGTTGTTCTTCTTCATGGTAGGGTACGAGCGAGTGATGAAGGAACTGGAGAGCAGGACAATGGTTAGCAATGGAATGTCACGAAGCCTTTGTCGTCGTTTTCTTCGTTTTTGGCTTGCTTACCGCGTCGCCGCGCTCTTCTCGCTGGTCTGGCAAAAGAGGAAGCGGACCTCCTTGAGGGATTTTGTAAAGGCGTACTTGGCCGACATGGCGAAAAGATGTGTGTGGAGGAAGAAAGTGGTGGTGACGACGGGGGCGGGAGATCGAGACGGAGGGTCCGGTAGTACTCTCTCAATGAGGCTCCAACTTGCGCGATGTCGAGCCTTTTTGCGGCGTCACAAAGAGGGCCCTGTGATTGGTGGAGACGGTGGTGAAACAGATTATGTCATCAAAAGGATCACGAATAATATCACGTGCCAAGACCGGCGCCTTTTGGAGGTACCTTGTAGCTGTAGCCCCCTATATCGGGCCGCATGATAGTGGCTTGCGCATTATCTCCGAATGTTGAACAGTCAGTGAGTCAAGAAATCGCCACGCTAGAGGCGCTATCATACAGCTGTTGGCCCCCCTGAAATGGCACTCTGTATCACACGGTACCACACTGTAGCACACTGTGTGACAGCGCGCCAGTCATTCTCGCCTCTATGCGACACGGCTTCTGCAGCGTAAAAAAACGTTGAGAAAGGGCCTAAAAGCGTAAAGGCGACGGCGACTTTCCGTCCCACTTGTTCCGCTCCGCTCCGGAGAGACCAACTTTTGATCCTCACGATCAACGCACGCACACGACCCAACGCAGCGCCATTCGACACGCGACTGCGATTACAGTCTTTCTTTGCGTTCCTCTCCCCTCTCTCTCTTTTTTTTCCCTCTCGCCCACCATGTCGTTCATTGCGCGTGCGGCCCCTGCCGCTCGTGCTGCCGCCGCCGGCGCCATGCCGCGTTTCGCGGCCTCGTCGACCACCACCTCGTCTACCTTTGCTTCGGCCTTCCGTCGCTCGGCCTTCCAATCGCAGCGCAGCAATGTCTACTACGGCTTTGGCCGCAACGGCTTCCGCTTCTACAGCAGCGCCGCCGCCGAGGGCAATGGCAGTCTGTTTGAGCGTCTGTGGAACTCGCCCGTTGGCATCAAGACGGTTCACTTTTGGTGAGCACTCAACGCCCTCCCTCTCCCCCCCCTCTTATATTCTCTTGTCTAACCTCCAGGGCTCCCATCATGAAATGGGCTCTGGCCCTGGCCGGCTTCTCCGATCTTGCCCGGCCGGCCGAGAAGCTTTCCGTCACGCAAAACTTTGCCCTCGCCTGCACGGGTCTCATCTGGACCCGCTGGTGCTTCATCATTAAGCCCAAGAACCTGCTGCTGGCTGCTGCCAACTTCTTCCTTGCCGTGGCCGGTCTCGTCCAGCTGGGACGCATTGCCGCCTACCGGGCATCGCCTGCCGGTAAGGAGGCAGCTGTCAAGGCCAAGGAGGTGGCGACTGCTGCTGCTGCTCAGTAAAGGAGAGGGACTGTAAAGAAGAAGAGTAGAGAAAGAAGAGACAGAGGGAAGAGGCGGAGGAGTTTTGTGCTCAGGAACATATTTTTGTATAATTTATTGCGTCAATACACCTAGACTGTATGCTATCATTTGCCTATGTGATGGATTCGTGGAGGGGAGGAATATTTATGGTTGATATCACATGGCATGGGAAATTGAAGAACGGCGGGAGTGTTGCAAGACTTGCTTTTTTACAAAAAGAAAAGAAAATTATGCCATTGACATTCCATGGGCTTTGACGATCACCGGGACCAGTCCACAACCCAAGGACGGAGTAAGGTAATTCCACTGCATGCGGCTATCGTCTCAACTCCCCCTCTTTCAGTACACTACACTTACATGACAGAACACTCGCCCTCCTGCTGTCTGCCAATTTTGCTGCGAGAGATGCGCTCTCTCTGCCGCGGTGCCGTGCGGCCAGTGCGCTTGAGATCCTCCAATCTCTCGCGGGCTTTGGGGAAATCCTGGGCTGTTGTCGGTTAGCAGAGTTTTCAGAAAGCAAAAAGGGGAAAAATCACTCTTACCTGCTGCTCGCCAATACCATCGCTTGGCATCTTCCACATCGGCTGCCACTCCAATGCCGATTTCCGTATAGTAGCCCATGGCATATTCAGCCTTGGCCAGGCCGGCCGTGGCAGCTTTGCGCGCCCACAGGTAGGCCTCCAAGTCGCTCTGCTGCATCACGCCATCAGCGCCCGTCAGGTACCATCCGCTCAGGGACAGCTCCGACTGGTGCTCCTCCTGCACGGCCGCCTTGGAGTACCACTGGATCGACTGCCGCGCGTCAATGGGACAGCCCATCAGGCCGTACTCGTACGCGCAGCCCAGCCGGTACTGGCTAAATTTGTAACCCAGGTTGGCCGCCTGCAGCATCAGCTGGTACGCATACGCCTCGTCGCGGACGATGGCGTCGTTGGGCTGCGCGCTCTCGTAGAGCAGCGCCAGCTCGTGCAGCGCGTGCGGGTTCTCCTCGTCCGCCCGCTCGGCTGCCCGCTTCAGCCATCCCAGCGCCTCGCGCGGGTTGCGCGTCTGGCCCAGCAGTCCCTTGAGCAGAATCATGCCCATCTTGTACATGGCCGGCGTGTCGCCCAGCGTCGCCGCGCGCTTGTACCACTGCATGGCTTTCAGGGGGTCGCGCCGCGTGCCGCCTCCCTCCTCGTTGCCAATCTCGCAGCACACGGCCGTGCGGTAGGCGGCGGCCGCGTGACCGAGCTTGGCGGCCGACTGGTACAGGGTAAAGGCCTCCTTGCTGTCGGCGTCCGGGTTGGACCCGCCGCTGCCCAAGATGCCGCGGCCCATGTAGTCGGCCAGCACAAACATGGCCTCCATGTTCTGGCCCGACGCCAGCTTCTTGAGCATCTTTTGCGCGTCGGCCGCATACCGCTCCTTGGCCTTGCCGCGCGTGCGCGGATCGGGCAGCGTCGGCACCAGCACGTCAATGGCTTCCAGGAGCTTCTTGGCCAGCGTCAGGGATGCCTGCTGGTTGCCCGGTTCCGCCTTGACCTTGTTGCGAAGCTGCTCCAAAAGCTCTGGCGTCACTGGCGGCTCAGGCGGCGCGTGCTGGCCTTGCCCTGGCGTGGGCGCTGCCGTGCCGCCTGGTGGTGGTGGACCTTGCTGCGAAGGAGTCGGTGTCGGCGCAGGACCAGGTGCCTGCATAGGGCCGCCCTGTCCGTACATCGCCCCCTGTCCTGGATGGCCGCCCGGTGCAGGCGAGGGTGTCGCTGCTGCTGGGCCGCTCTGTGATGACATGCCCGTGTAGGTGCGCACGGGCACAGGGTGGTTGTTCATGAGTCCAGGCCGAACGGGGGCCGGATGGCCATTGCCTGTCGGTGACATGGGCATCGGCGGTGCATCGTTGGGAGTTGTGACGACACCGTTGCCGCTGGATCGAAGGTCCGGTTGCGATTGCGCCCGGTTGAGTTCAGGCTGCATGCCCGCTTGTGACGAGTAGTCGCCGCTCTCTCTCGGCTCGTAGTATGCTTCGTAGACTTCGTCAATGGATGCGCGGTCCTCGCCGGCGTCATACTGATAAGGGTTGTAAGAGTTGTAAGAATTGTACGAGTTGTACGAGTTGTAGGAATTGTGCTGCTGCTGGTGCGGCTGCTGCTGGTAGCCATCATCGAAGCCCTGCTGCGGTGGAGGACGGTGGCTCTGCGAAGTGTAGGACCGTGGTGGAGGAGCAAATCCACGGCCGCCAGGGCCAGGAGGTCCTCCAGGACCATCATATCCTCCACGGTATCCGTTCTGGGGTCGATACGGACGCATGCCTTGCCCGCCTGGACCTCCTGGACCCCCTGGCCCCAGATCCGTGGGCATCGTCATGGTCCGTCCAGGCGGGCCAAACGATCGGTCATCCATGCCGCCACCACCTCGGCCACCACCTCTGCCACCACCTCGACCGCCGCGTTGCGGACCCGGGCCACCATATCCCTGATCGGGGCCGCCGGTGAATGACCGCTGCGGAGGACCAAATCGACCAGGACCCCCAGGACCCCCAGGACCTCCAGGTCCGGGACCTCCCGGTCCTGGACCTCGCATGGGAGGACCTCGGCCTGGTCCATTGGGTCCATTGGGTCCCGGTCCCCTTGGAGGACCGCCGGGCCGGCCACCTCCACCACCGCCAGCTAGATCAAGCCCTGCCATACCGTCCATGATGGTCTGTTCGTCGTATCGATCGGGACGGCCTTGCTGGCCGGGAAAAGTAGGGTATGCGCCGCCGCCGCCATTGCTGCGCTGAGGAGGCGGCTGTCCGCCGGGACCGCCGGGGCCGCCGGGGCCTCCAGGGCCTCCAGGACCTCCTGGGCCAGGAGGTCCCCCCGGCCCGCCATATCCTGGACCGGCCGCACCCCCATACTGCCGCTGAGGAGGTGGGCGTTGTCGATACCCTTCCATATTGTGCGTTGTTTTGTTTGTGAATGAATCGGAGAAGAAGTTGCTGTCGAGATGTCGAGATGCCGAGATGCCGAGATGCCGAGATGCGTTGTGCAAAAGAATCAGACAAAACTGTCCATGGCGCGGGCTATGCGCCGGGGGCCAAGGGGAGTGGATGTCGAGCAGGTAGGTAAGCAAACGAGGTCGGGTAAGACGTGGTAGTTTTGTAATGAGGTCGAGGAGAGGGTGAGAAAGTCGGGACGTTGCAAGAAAAAAAAAGGAAAAGAAAAACAAGAGAAAAGAACAAGACCCCAAGACGCTGATGAGAATGGGAAATCACCAAAAACAAGGACAATGCGAAACGAGACTGTAAAGGTGCGACGAGAGACCTGAGAGAGAAAGAGAGCGAGATGGAAAGACGAGACGGTGCCTCTTTTGGTCCTCGGACGATTTGGGGGGGAGGGGGGAGCGAGAGGGCAGGAGGGATGATTACACTGGGGGTATTACACTGGAGACCAGAGACTGGAACGCTCTTGTGCGACGTTGTCCACCAGCCACAAGAGAGTTGGCGAGCAAAACTGACTTCCCACGGAGAAGGAAGGAGCGACAAAGACACATGCCACGACTGCGAAGTACGAGTACACCGTAAGATAAAGTACGAGTAGCCGTCGAAAAGAGGGGCTCTCACACGCACTACGGGCTCCGTGCGAAAGTAAATCTGCGGAGTACGGAGGAGGGCGTTTCTAGTGAGTGCCTCCGAGTGTAAAAGGGATGGGGGAGAGAAGGGGGGCCGAGGACCCCTAGGTAATAGCGCCTCTGGCGCTAAAAACAGGGCTTGAAGCTAAAAAGGCGCCCCTAGAACGACAGTTGCGTGCTACTCCGTACTACGTTGTAAACCGTCAACGCCCCAGCGGGCAAAACGGCTCGCTAGCGCGGCGGAATGGCGAAACGGTGCCCTGGAAAAAGGGTCGCTGTGGGGCCATGCGGTATTCAGGGACAGGAACAGGAACAGGACAGGAACAGAACTAAAAAGGAAAAAAAACAGGGACCGACGAGAGCAAAATCAAGGAACCAGGGGTCTATCGTCATCACACAAACCTAGCAAATCTGTACAACATATCTTGCGACAATGTTGCTTTATTCCAAGAAAAAAAAAAAGAACTTGCTTGTTATATATAAAAAAGGAGATAACAGATTACATCCCGGATGTATTTAAATGACAAGGGAAAATGTTGAGAAAAAAATGAGAAAAGAAAAAGAGAAAAAAGTAAAATGGGTATGTCAACGGGTGAAATAAAGGGAGGACTTGAAGCGAAAAGAGAAAAAAGAGGAAAAAACAGAAGAATTACAAATATCAAGAAATGAAAAAAAAAGCTCAAGGCCCGGACGTTGACACCGTCTCGTCATCTACCCTTTTTTTCACTTTTTTTGATTTTTCAACGCTGATTCGACTCGTCACCGACAAGTCGAAAGGATAATTCGTCAAGACCAGCTTATGCTGCAATGTCCTTTCCGTGCAGCACCATTCCCGAGTTGACGGCAAAGTTGACAAAGTTGATCGAGTTGCCACCTCCGAGAGTCACGTTCTGCAGGTTGACGTCTGCGCGCAGCGCCTTTTTCTCGGCATTGGCAAAGAAGGATTGCAGGCTTTGCTGTGCTTTGGTGGCGCCCTCGAGCGAGTCCTGCTGCAAAACATAGAGCACGGCAATCCGGCCAAAGTCGAGAATCTCCGACGTGACATTGAACGTGGACGATGCTGTGATCAGCGGGCCGTTGCCGGCATTGCTCGAGCCGGCAGAGCCGCCGGGGATCGACGAGGGGATGGCGCCAGCACCGGTATCGGCACCCGATCCGGACGTTGTCGGAGTCGCCCGTTTCGCCTTGCCTTCAAACGTCACAAGGGCATTTTCGGCCGCGCAGCTGGTGTTGGCAAAGTTGAACGACGTGAGGATCTCAGAACCCGACAGCGGAATCGAGTAGCCGCTGGAGGCAAGGCTGATGAGGCGGGGGAGGGCGCTGCCGAGCGAGGCGTCGATCTTGCTGCCGCTGCCATCCGCCGACGACGACAGCGACATGGTCGTGCACCCCTTGTCACTCGGGATGCTGCAGTCGATGCCGCTGAAGCCGTTGGTGCACAGACACGCGCACGAGCCCTGCACGGACACGGCATTCGTGCCGCCGTTGGCACACACCAGATCGGCCTGGCACTGCTGCAGCGGCGTCTTGTTGGTCTTGCCAATCACCAGCAAGCCGACGGGGACAAGCACCGCCGCCACGATCAGCATGCACACAAAGATGATGAGCAGCACAAATATCCAGATCGGCATACCGCAGCAGCGACGGCGACGGGGGCGACCGTTGGCGTCCCGAGAACCCGCCTTGTCATCCATACCATCGCCGCCTTGCCCTTGGTTGTTGCGCTGGGCAAACCCAAACCAGCTGTCGCGGAACGTTTGGCGGTTCGCCTGTGCTGGCGGGGGGAAGGCTGCCAGCATGTCTGACAGGCCCGACTGGTGCCGCGCTTCCTTGGTGCTGCTGCTTGGCCCGTCTTTCAGGCCGTCCATAGCGGGCGACAGACTGAGATCATCCAGGCGGCTGGCGGGGCGCTTCCCGCGGTCAAGACTCGCTGCCAGCTTGCCAGCACGCAAGATCAGATCGTTCAAGCTCGTCAAGCTGCCGCGCGCCTGGGCCTTGCGAACAGCATCAATATCGATCCGTGGCGGACGGCGAATGGCCGACAGACGGCTGTACGGCCGCGAGCCACCCATCGAGGGCTGCTGCTGCGGCTGCTGCTGCTGCTGCTGTTGTTGTAGGTCGGCCTGGCCAAAGAGAGGCTGAGGCGCCATCGAAGCGTGACGGTTGCTGCTGTCGGTAGGATCAGTCGAAGAAGCAGCATCCATGGCGTGCAGAATGTTGCCGGCCGTGATAAGCCCATTGCCGCGCTGCTGGTTAGCGCGGGCACCAGGTGCAGCAACGGGCTGTGCAGCAGAAGCAGCAGCAGTAGGGGCAGCAATGCTCGTCGTACTGCTGTTGTTGCTGCTGTTGTTGCTGTTGCCATTACCGCTGCCATTGGTGACCGTCGTCACGACCGCCCCCTTGTGCCGCTTGCCAATGCTGGCGCTGCGCACAAGGTGCTTCTCGTCGTCACGATTGTTGTCGTTGTCACCATCAGCGCCGTAAAACTCGTCGTAGCGCGGGCTGGGCGCGCCATTGTCCTCGGTAATGTGCTCGTAAAACGTGGTGCGGTTAGGGCTGATGGACAGCGACGACGACGAAGTCGCCCAGGTTTCGGGCATGGCGTTGCTCGACGCAAACGAGGCATGGCTGCGCGCAGCGCTTTGCGGTGCCTCTTCGGGAATGGGCATGACGTAGGACGCCGTTGAGTAAAAGGACGAATCGCCGCGGCGAGACGTGGGCGGGGGACCAAGGTTGGCGCTTCGCCGTGCGGACGAGGAGGCAGACGGAGGGAGGACCACAATAGGCGGCGGAGGAGCAACTGCAGACGGCTCGGGGTAGTCGTGGGCGCTGCCCATGGCGGCATCCTCCTCGTAGCTGGTCTGGGCCTGTGGCGCTGCAGGTCTCGGACGAGCCTGAGAACGCTCGACGCGGTCATTGCGGTCATTGCTGCCCTGACCACCAGCCAGAGGCCACTGGTTGCTGTAAGCAGCCGGAGGAGCTGCAGGAGCGCCCATTCCGGGATTGGCGATGCGAGGACCAGCTTGCTGGCGCTGCTGCGCGTACATGCGCTGTGCTGCAACAGCCGGTTTTTGCCGCGAAGCATCGTAAGGCCGCTCCATCTGTTGGCGATACTGGGGCTGCTGCTGGTATTGCTGCTGCTGGTATTGCTGCTGCTGGTGGTATTGTTGTTGCTGTTGCTGCTGCTGCTGACGCCGGACGTAGGTCTCGTAGTCTTCGCGCGGACCACCAGCATTGGCCATCTCGCGAGCTCGCTTGACCGAGCCGGCCGTAGTCGGCCGCTCTTCTTCAAAGTTCATGTTTGAGAGCAGAGCGTGGAATAATCAAAAGGGAGAAAAAAAAGGAAAACGTTGAGTTTTTTTGACGAAATAAAGAAAACGTAAAGTCGTTGGGGGGTATCGAAAAGGACGTTGGGAGACGCTGACGATAAGGGAAAAGCCGTCGAGGCTATGAAATATGATGTCTGAAAAAAAAGAAAAAAAAAAGTAAGCAGAGTGAAGAGATAGCCAGGTGAGTTGAATGCAAAGAAAACCAAAGGGGACGGGGCGAGCAAAGAATATGAGAGAATGAAAGAACGAGTGTGGGATAAGTGAGAAGAGAGACGGATGCGCTTGAATAGTGTTGGACAATATGCCGTGGCCAGGCACCAAAAAGAACACAACAGATGGCACAACAACCAAATGCGCTGCTGTGCGCCAGAGAGCTGACGGCAGGGAATGATGCCCTTTTTTTTTGTACCGCAACAAGACTTCCAGGCAGGGATATGAAGAGAAATCAGATTCCAGGGGTCTCTCCAGTGTCAGGTCTTACGACGCCATGGCGTGCCGCAGATGATGACGAGATGGTTGACGAAGATGACGGGCCGCGTTGTCTTGGAAGGCAGACCCAAGCCACGAAGATTGGGAAAACGGCGAGAGCAAAGACGACTGGTATTACGAAGAAATCAACATAGAAAAAGAAAAGACCAACCTCTCGGGAGCGTCTCAGACAGCCCTGCCGGTGTTGCCGAACGAGAGAGCAAAAGAGCAAACGACAAGACGGGAGACGGAACGGAAGACGGAACGGAAGACGGAATGGCGGATAAGACTTTTTTTTTGTCCTCTTGGGAGGCGCAAAAACGATCAACGTTGAGAGTAGGCAGCGGAGGGCCAGAAAGAAATACAAGGTTTCGTCGTCGTCGAGATGACAGAATGAGGATAGGATAATAGAATAGAGTGAGCACAAGAGAAAGAAAGACAAAAGGTGAAAAAAGGAATGCGGCAGTTCACAGAAGCTGCGGAAAAGAAGGAACGGCAACCGACAGACAACCAAAAACGAGTGGTGTCGTGTGTCGATGAAGATCGATGATCGAAAGTCGATGATCGAGTAAGGAAAGGATAGGCAAAGAAGAGAGAGAGAGGGGGGGGTGGGAGGAAAGAAAGCCTAGTGAGACGCAACAAGTAAAAGAGAAAAAAAAACCGAATAAAAAGGAAAATGAGAAATCAGAGTGCAAAGTCCGTTATGCCGAGAAGGCGCGGCCCAGAAATGTCCAAAAATTGCAGCGATATTTTACGAGGGACCCCCTTCCGATCCTTCCTTCTTCTTCTCGTCAGACGACCGAGGGGGGAAAAATAGTGAGAAGGGGCCGACCGGGGGTGTATTCAGGAAGGCCCTACTACGGAGCATGGTCAATTTGGTCGGTATTCAAGCCCTGTCAGGGCCATGTTGACAAGGGTCGCGCCTACCTGATTCGATTCAGGGGCAGGCGCTAGTGCGTGTCGAAGTGAATGCGACACAAAAGTTTCTTCTACGCATGTACGGATACTTTGTACCTGCCAAGCAAATAGGTGGCTCCGGGCAGTACGGAGTAGCAGCCAGCCGGGGGAAGGTGCGTCACGGCAAACAGTTTCAAACACGGAAAGAGCGATGCACAGCTGTCTCTTGCAAACAGGTACTCTGCATATACGGATTTGTATCTGGATGTTGGGATTCATATCTATTTACATATTCCATACATTGCCGTTGACAGCGACGATCCTTACTGAGATAGAGCACTGATGAGCGCTGCCTCGGGATCTCCTCTTTTTTTTTTCGTTTTTCGTTTTGCGTCGCCTGTCTCGTTCGTTCAGAGTCGTTCTAGCAGATCCACGAACAGGGATGTCTGAAACGGTAGCGCGGCGTGTTCGCGTGGCACCGCCCAATTTGATTGGATGGAAGGAGCGGGGTGGGAGGTTTTTGCATGTCAGATACATGTACATGTACATGTACTCCGTACGGAGTCAGGTACTCCCGTACCTTTTTGTAACACCGCGATGAAAAATCCTCATGCATCACACGTGTCGCGTCACTTTCCCTTTTCGTCTGCTTCGTATCTTGTCGTGGGCTTCTTTCTTTTGATTCTTTTTTTGTGTCTCTTTGCGCAGCTCAACTCTTTGTGCTCGTTTCGTTTTTTGCGTCATCGTGACGGGACTCTTCCGCGATATCGGCAAGGTTGGCGACATTGGCGACATTGCCAATGTTGATCACGTTGCTGCTGCTGCCGCCGCCGCTGCTGCTGGCATGGTTCACTTCGGTGATCGGTCTCACCACCAGCCAGTCCAGCCTGTCGATGAGCGTCTTTTCCGGCAGCGACTCTTTGAGCGCTTTGCCCTTTTGATATTTCTTCCAGATGCGTTTCCGCGATCTCTCGGCGCGCCGTGCCTGGCTCCTCGTGACCAGGCGCACTCGCTTGTCGGCAACGATCCTCATGGCTTGTGTAAACTTGTGGTTCTTTGTCTCGGACAACTTGGCCGGCTTGACAGGCGGCTCGAGCGTGATGGGCAACGCCATGTTCTGCTCGGCCAAGTGATGCAGACACCGCTGGAGCGTCGCCATGCTGACCGTTTCCTCCGTAAGGGGCGGCAGCAGCGACGCCTTGGGCTCGACATGAAGCACTTGGGCGCGCAGCTTCTTGGTGCTGAGGATAGAGGCCTGCAGCCCGCGAGGCTTGAAGACAAGGGTGTTGGCCATGTCGAGATAGGCAGCCGTGCGTTTGCGGGCTGTGATCTGTGTGGCTACTTCAGCTAACATGCCGAGCAGGGCGGAAATCGCATCGGCGCCGTCCACGGGCACAAACTGCATGACGATGCCGGCAATGATAAGGAGCCCTACAGACGGATGCGGGGATGCAATGCGGTTGAGGCCGTCGATAAAGGCCAAAAAGGCCGCTGCATCAATGCCCGTCTGCTGGAGAGCTGCGGCATGACCCCGTGTAAAAGGAACCAGAGCTCCAAAGTGCAGGCGCGGAGGATGACGGGCAGTGTCAGCGGGCTCTGTGGGATAACAGTTGATGTCTTGCTCGCGACGTCGGCGAGGTGGTCAGAGTAGGACCGCGGCAGCATAAAGGGCTTGGGGGCCCGGCCGCTTGCTGGCGTTGGTGTGGGCGTCGACGGGCTGAGAGTGACCGCCGTCGCCATCGCGCTCTTCTCGGATGGATCATCATTGGTCTCAGCCGTTGTCTGCACAGTCGAAACAACTGGGGCCGTCTGGACAGTCTGAATGGTCAAGACCGTCTGGCCGGCCTTGTCGTCCTGGATTTCTGGGGCAGTCTGAGCAGACGGATCAGCTTGAGCTGTCTCGCTGGACAACTTGACCTTGCGCCGACGGAGAAACTTGATAGGCATTGTAAAACCTGGGAAAGGAGTCCTGTGTGGGTTATGAGATGGAAATCATCATAATACTCATCGAAACGACATTCTTGCTCCCCCTCGTCCATATACAAGGAGTATAGGTAGGCGTCTGCATGTGCGATGTGCACACGCGACTCTATTCGAGGCAGGTTGCATCAAAACGCCACAAAACTGCAGCAGTTTATGATCTGCAGTTGGCAGACACGACAATAACATGCTCCAAACTTGAAATAGGAAAACGGAGGTCGGGAGTAATTGGGGATTGGCGGCGGGCACACAGAGCTGCTGCGCCCCGAATGCGCTTGGCGTCCAGTGAGAGCTAGGACTGGTATTGACCAAGTGCGCTCAACCGGCGGAGCATTTGCTTCTTTTACGTGCACGGAAACAGTCTTGTCCTTTTGAACTCAAGCTTTGACCAAACTTGGCATCGACTGCGAAAAGTACCAAAACTTGGCTTTGGGCTCTGAGCCTTGACCGCGATACGGTCGGCGCACATGGAGTGCCGTATTGCCAATGGTCTGCCCGTCTACCGGCAGTCTTGATATGGAGCACTGCACATCGGCACTGTTTGACAGAATGCGCGTGAGTACTTTCTCGAAATAGGTAAATGAATGATATGATGCACGTGCCACAAATTACGCCCTGGAACAACGACTGTGGCACCCCATCTTTTGGCACTGCCTCTTTGCGGAGATACTGCTTTCTTTTTCTGTCTTTTCTTTTTCTTGGCTAGAATATTCACCAAAGGAAATAGAACAAGGCTCGCTTCGTGGAAAAGAAAACGTTTTTCAACTGTAAATTTCCGTTGGCTCGACGGCATGTACTTTTGTGTCATTGAATGCCTTTCGACGGCTGACTTTGACTGTGGACAGTTCGGGATGGGCGACTTGTATGTGAATGACGTCCTGGGAGTCATGAGATCTTGTGATACCTAACCGATAAGACTAGCATCACAACGATGTATGGCATCCTGCCGCTTACATGGAAGCCCGTATAAGGCGCAGCAGCGCACAACCAGCCAAGTCTATAATTGTATAGATGCGGAGTGTTCATAAAGAGTGTCCTACTCGTACATGGGTAGGTCGGTATCTAGCAAATGCCAGTTTATATATATATATATATGATGGAAGGAAGATATGCCTGGTCATCCTATCTATCCAGGTATTGTATAATCAAATTTATTGGTAATGGACGGCTTCCCGGGACACTTCCATCTGATAGTCTGCCCCTCATGAGGCTTCTCAAGTGGATGTCTACGCTGGCTATTTTGGCACAATCGTTTCTTCACGTCGGTGGGTGATGGCATTGGCCATGACATACACTGATATCTCTTCATAATTTTGTTTTGCTAATTTTTTCAGCCTGAATAAAAACGATACGTCCACATTCTATATATTTTCTCGCACATTTAGGTAAGATTTATGATTTTTGTCGCGGTAGCTGATCTTAGGTTCTTTGAATGAATTCTACCTGTCAATACCTAGGTAGGTAGACTCTATTTCGAGATGATGTTATTCAACAACCTGCAGTCCAACCGTACATTTTACTTGGACGCGTTGAATTATGGTTCTCCTGCAAAAGGGGATGGCGTAATTATTTTATATTTAAAAAAATAAAGGAAAGAACAACATGGATCAGAGAAAAAAAAGACAAGAAAAGAGCCAAAAAAGAAATGAGTTACCTAGGTATTGAGGTAAGTAGACGGGTAGGTAGATAGAAAGATCCATTCTAACCGCGAGCTCACTACTAGTAATAACCCGCGGATCATTTAATACTTTTTACGTTCTCAAAAAAACCACTACTAGGTACCTCATCATATCATCAATACAGATCTATTAACTTTGAATTATCAAGTACACTCTCCTTATACCAAGGCAACTCGTTTCCATATCACGTACGGCCATAGATACTGGAAAGCACGGGATCCCGTCCGCTCTCCCCTAGTTAAACCAGTAATCGGTGGATTAGTAGTTGGGTCGGTGACGACCAGCGAATACCCGCTGCTGTACGTTTTTTTTTTTTAGTTTTTTTTTTATTTATTTTTGTGTTTTTGTATTTATTAAACCTGCCCGGGTAGTTTGTACCTATATATTTTTTTCTTATAGAGAGTATGTTGATGTAGGTTTAGCTTGATATAGTCTTGACCGCTGCACATTCGATAAGTCGTTTGTGCAAAAAAAACCTTTTTCTTTTATTTTTTTATCTATCTTCTACATAGCAAGAAGCCTCATGCATCATGCATCTAAGCAATGATCTCCTCCTTGCAGTAGATGCCGTACTTCTCCTTGAGCTCCTTGATGAGGGGGTCGTTGAGCTTGGTGTTCATGGGAGCCAGGACACCCTTCTCAGTGATGGTGCCGTTGAGCACCTGCTGGACAGCAACGGCGCAAGGGACACCGACCAGCTTGGCCATGGCCGAGTAGCCGGCGGGCTCGGTGCTGCCGTACTCGCAGAGGGTCGACAGGCGGGTCTGCTTAGTGCCGTCCTTGAGCTCAACCTCAAACTTGTGCTGGAGCATGACAAGGTCGCGCTCGCCCTCGGCGAACTGCATCTTCTTCTCGAGCGTGGCGCACAGGGTGTCGAGGGGGTTGCCGCGGGGGATGATCTTCTCGTCCGAGAAGAGACCAATCCACTTCAGGCCGGCCAGGATGTGGTCCTTCTGGGCATCGTCGGCGAACGAGGCCTTGGAGACAATGGCGGCAACAAGGTCCTTCTCCGAGGTCGAGGCGGCGCCCAGGATCTTCTGGGCAGCCTCCTTCCAGGGCAGAGCCTCCTTCCAGTAGGCCTCCTCCTGGTCCTTGAGGAAGCCAATGTCAACGAGGACCTTGACGAACTCGGGGAAACCGGCGTAGCGGAGAGTGCCGCGGATGACGGTCTGGGCCTCGGGGATGCTGTAGCGCTCCTTGTAGCCGGTCGAGTCACGGTTGGGGTAGGCGACAAAGTTGAAGCCTAAAGGACGTTAGAAAGAAGCTGCATAAAAAAAATACAAAGTAATGATAGGAAAAAACAAATCAAATAAAAATAAAAACATACCAGGGTAGATGTGGTAGGGCTTGGCAGTGGCCATCAAGTCTGACGATAGTTAGAAATCGGTACAAGATACAAGCCAACGAGGAATTGGGTGTCCCATCAAAGCCAAGTACGTACCAGGGCCGTCAACGTTGACAACCTTGCCGTCCTTGTAGAAGCTGGCAGCGTTGCGCAGAGCAAGGAGCACACCACGGGGAGACCTATCAGACGATGCAGTTAGTGGAGGTTCTTTCTCACCGGCAAAAGAGACACCTGCATGCTCGTCGAATGACTTACCAGGAGAACTTGTAGCCCAGGGGGTTGCCCGAGGCCTCGGGGGCGGGGAGACCACCGCAGTAGGAGAGGAACGAGGTGATCTTGCCGCCCTCCTTGTGGACCTCGTCAATGGTCTTGATGGCGTACAGGTGGTCGATACCGGGGTCAAGACCAATCTCGTTCATGACGGTGATGCCGGCGTCCTTGCACTGCTGGTCCAGCTCCATCATGGCGGGCGAGACGTAGCTCGTCGTCACAACGTGCTTCTTCTGGCGAATGGCCGCCTTGATCACCGTGGCGTGGTAGGTGTACGGGATCAGGCTGATGACCAGGTCGTGCTCCTTGACGGCGGCATCGAGGGCAGCCTCGTCGTTCACGTCCAGCGTGGTCGGGACAGCGTTGGCAATGCCGGCCGACAGGGCCTTGGACGACTCGAGAGTGCGGCAGGCAACCGAGACGGTCACGCCAGACTTGGCAAGAATGTCAAGCGTTGGCTTCGTGACGAAGCCGGCACCGAGCATGAGAACCCTGGAGGGAACGGGGAAGCTGTTAGCGAGCTGCAAACAGCTGTCTGAATTATCGTGCCATTGGCAGCTTGTTGAGCGACGTGTACACACTTCTGAGGCGCCATTGTGTTGATGATGCTGTTGTTTTTGCGGTGAGGCTTTTGGTGATGTCTCGAAAAAGCGCAGAAAATTCCGGCTTTGTCGAAACTAGGCAGGTACACTTATTATTGCCAGCGCCGCGGTTTGCCGTCTGCCGGCCGCCCATGGAGGGGCGCGTCGCTGTCATTTTTGCTAGGAGGGGCAAAGTGCCCGCCGAAGAACGGAGCCGAGCAAAAGTATGTCAGATGACAC
Source organism: Intubia oerlemansii (assembly GCA_020002355.1). NCBI lineage: Eukaryota > Fungi > Ascomycota > Sordariomycetes > Ophiostomatales > Ophiostomataceae > Intubia > Intubia oerlemansii. The sequence continues at coordinate 17,167 of JAGKRZ010000182.1, read as the reverse complement.
TACACGTGACCTGATTTTGACCGTGATGTATCGCGTGAGTTTACGACCTGTCTGGTGTATTTAATTCCACAATTACTCTGTAGTTTGCGGCAATAGGAAAGCGACTGCCATTGAGATCGGTACTCAATGGCCATATGAATGGATAACTGGCTTTCTCTTTACCGCCTTTTGCTAACCTTTCTCTCTTCATGTCGAGTCGTGACACGTCAATGGCTGGTTGATGACGTGGGCCAACGAACAAGCAGGGAAGGCACGAAGGGGAATCCTTGCCGTTCTCATCGATGTCACGAGCCGCGGCCGGAAATGCGAAACGAGGCTGGACAATCATAGGACAGGGGCAAAGGACCACGAAAAGAGGTTCCTGACCCCTTTGGCGTCCTGGGCCTCCTTGTTGCCTCGCCATTCTTTGTCCCTTGTCTTATCTGCCAAGCCGCCCTGTTTCTCTTTGTGTCTCGTGTGGCTGTCCCCAGACTGGCTGGCTGGCTGACGCCCCTTCCTATCTTGGTGCGCAGCCGAAGGCCTCACGCGTAGGTACGAATTCGCACCTGCTCAGGTACTCGTGCACTGTATCTTATCCCTCCTGGCTCCTTCCCGGGCAAGCGACCTTGTCTTTCCGCGACCCACTCCTACTCTCTCAACTGATCAGTGCTCCCAACCAAAACATGACTGGCCACTCGGCAGAACATGGTGCTGTAAGATACGAGTACGCGACAGGAAGGTTTTCGCTGCGCAGATTCTCTCCGTTTACCCCGTATGCGAGGCGAACCATTCGCGTCTCACGAAGAAAATGTGCAGTGAGCTTTCTCCGCCGAGACGTACATACAGCGAGGCATCTTACATGCATTTCTTGCAGACTGCTTCTCATGGCTGCGATAATGAGTTGTTTGGCAGCCGTAACAGTCGCAAAATGAGGTCATGTGTGTCCGGTTTCGCCCCACAGGGAGAGCTAGGCGACGACACAAGTGGATTTACAGGGCATTGATGGGCACTGTGATGATCTGACCAACGGGCAGGCTGGCAAAGAGCAGCAGCCTGGGCGCAGCTTCCATGGCCCTGGCGGCTTCTGCCACAGGGAAGGTCCCCGCAAATGGAAGGCCGCGTGCGGAAACAGCCCAGTGTTTCTTGCCCGCAAGTCACTGTGAGAGCGCCTGCCTATCTGTATCGGCGTATGGCAAGGGGTGTTTGAAGCGGGAAAATATCGCATAACGGCTGCAAAATACTACGCAAATAGTTGCCAGATACGAACAAAATTCACTCGGAAGAAAACGTCATCTGTTTGTGCAAATGCGTGCGCACCAGCCTTCCTGGGGTGCTGCTTCCGCACTCGCCCTGCCCTGCGATAGAGCACTGTGCGCGCTGTTATCGGATTCGCTGATTGCCAAGGAAACAGCGGCCGCAGCCAGCCCCCATTGGCCCCTGCGATTGCGCTAGTCCGCTTTCGGCCAGTCCATAGCAAAAAGTCAGCGGCTTTCTGAGTCGCCGTGCGGTCCGGATTCCAGTGCGTCACACGCTGGGGAAAAGCGAGGCAGCAGCGGCGTTTGCGGCCAGGCCAAAAGAAATAAGCCTTTGTACCCCAACACTATCGCGTGCTCCGCAGGTACGTCTCTCCGCACAACTTCTACGCCAAAAAATAGGTACCAGACCGTCCCTGCAGGCTTAAGTGGTACATGGGATCGCCCTCCCAACTGCCTTCAGAAGCGATTCATGGGGCATTTACTCATCTTTCTCCTCTTTTTAGCTCGTGCCGCTCCTTCCCTTTATCTACCTACGCCATACGCCATCTCGGACTGCTGCCTCTTCTTCTACCTCTTTCTCTCCTCCTTCTCCTCCTTCTCGTTTGCTTCATCCTTCTTCTTTCCACATCCTCTCATCTGCATACATCGTCGGCATCGTTTGTGAGCGTTGTCGATTTTGTGTGTGTTTTTTTTTTTTTTCACCCTTCTTTTCGAGCGCTGTCGACTGAGCGCGATTACTGCTGTTTTTGTCGATCGTCGTCATTTGTCGTCATCGTCGTCGTCATCGTTTTCTTCGAGTTCCGCACCTGTTTCTTTCTACCATCTCCATCTTCCATCTCCCTACCCATCACCAACGCCATCATGAAGAGCTTCCTTACCCTTTCGCTCGCGGCGCTCGCCTCCGCGGCACCCGCCTTCAACACCGAGACCATCCACGGCGAGGCGGCCCCCATCCTGTCGTCGTCCAACGCCGAGGAGGTTCCTGGCGCCTACATTATCAAGTTCAAGGACCACGTCACGGCCGGCAAGGCTGACGACCACCACTCGTGGCTGCAGTCGGTGCACGACGCATGGGTCAAGACCTTCTCGGAGGACAAGAACGAGCGCATTCTTGAGCTGCGCAAGCGCGGCTTTGCCAGCGAGCTCGTCGAGGACGTGTTCCGCGGCCTCAAGCACACCTACAACATTGGCAACGGCTTCCTGGGCTACTCGGGCCACTTTGATGACTCCATCATTGAGCAGGTGCGCCGGCATCCCGATGTCGAGTACATCTACCGCGACATTGTCGTGCACACGATGCTTCCTCAGGAGCCGGAGACGGCCGAGGACTGCAAGCCCGAGACCGAGAAGGGCGCCCCCTGGGGTCTGGCCCGTGTCTCTCACCGCAAGCCGCTGAGCTTCGGTACCTTCAACAAGTACCTCTTTGCCGAGGAGGGTGGCGAGGGCGTTGATGCCTACGTCATTGACACCGGCACCAACGTCAAGCACGTTGACTTTGAGGGCCGTGCCCATTGGGGCAAGACCGTCCCGACGGGCGACGAGGACGCTGACGGCAACGGCCACGGCACGCACTGCTCGGGCACGATTGCCGGCAAGAAGTACGGTGTCGCCAAGAAGGCTAACGTCTACGCCGTCAAGGTGCTGCGCTCTAACGGCTCGGGCACCATGTCGGACGTCATTGCCGGCGTTGAGTTTGCTGCCCAGCGCCACATTGAGCAGGTCAAGGCCGCCAAGGCCGGCAAGCGCAAGGGCTTCAAGGGCTCTGTGGCCAACATGTCGCTCGGCGGTGGTAAGACCACGCCCCTCGACGCTGCCGTGAACGCTGCTGTCGATGCTGGTCTGCACTTTGCTGTCGCTGCCGGCAACGATAACGCCGACGCTTGCAACTACTCGCCCGCTGCTGCCAAGAAGGCCCTGACCGTTGGTGCTTCGGCCATTGACGACAGCCGCGCCTACTTCTCCAACTGGGGCAAGTGCACCGACATCTTTGCTCCCGGCCTGAACATCCAGTCGACCTGGATTGGCAGCAACACCGCCATCAACACCATCTCGGGTACCTCGATGGCCTCGCCTCACATCTGCGGTCTCCTGGCCTACTACCTGTCGCTGCAGCCCGCTGCCGACTCGGAGTACTCGGTTGCTCCCATCACCCCCGAGGAGCTCAAGAAAAACCTGATTGGCGTCGCCACCGTCGGCACCCTGACCGACCTGCCCTCGGACACCCCCAACCTGCTGGCCTGGAACGGCGGCGGTTGCAGCAACTACTCGGCCATTGTCGAGGCTGGCCAGTACGACGTCAAGGCCGCCGAGAGCAAGCCTGCTGCCGGTGGTGCTATTGAGCTGGTCGAGGGTGCCAAGGACAGCGCCAAGGAGTTTGGCCGCAAGGCCCAGGAGCTCTCGGAGAAGATCCACGAGCTTGTCGACGAGGAGCTCAAGGAGTTCTTTGACGAGCTCAAGATGTAAAGAACCCTCTTCATATTGGGAGAGCTTTATGTCTTTTTGAGAGACTCTTCTTAGCTGGAAAGCTATATCATGTCCATGTCTTTGTTTTCTGTGGGAATGTTATGTTTGGTTTTATTAACGTCCTATGAGATGTTGCATAACCCGGGTCTTTTATTAGGTTTTTATGTACTGTTAGTTTGTGTAATTCATACAATTATTCATCTCCTTAACCGCGCAGCATCACTCTGTGCCCGTGACAACATGACCACGGTCGCGCCTTCCTTTGAGAATTTCGTGTTTGCACAAAAGCCTGCATGACTATGCACTGTGATGGAAGGCGTCATGGACGGAAGGTGCATACCGCGTCTTTGTTGAGGACCTGCATCATCTGTTTGCGTCGTCTCACATTGTTTACTTTCTTTCTACCCCTTTTTTGACACCACGATCACTATGCTCATCATTGCCACGGCATCTATAGCGACACTTTTTAACTTTGCGAAGTTGCAGCCAATTTCTTACAACGCTATACGACTGCCATTATTTCGGTTTCATTTTTCTTTATTCCATTGATCATTCAAAACGATGCGCCCCAAAAGCTCGACGGCCACCACCCGTCCTGTCCATCTGCAGCATCTTGATGCGGCCGATGCTACGAGGGATGCCCACGTCGCCGCGAGCAAGGCCTTTGTGCAGAGCCATGACAAGCGTCCAGGACAGGCATTTCCTCTGGCGGACCCGGATGCCGGAGCACTTGTCCATGTGGCCCCAAATACAACAGCTTCAGCCGGAAACCCTCCGCAGGGCAGTGTTCGATTTGTCCGGCGGAGCAACAGCAGGCCGACGACGCCTCTCCGGAGACCGATCTTGGCGGGCCCGGTGAGCGAGAGCAACTATTCGCGTTATACCGGCTCGCTTCCCGGGACGCCAGATATCGAAGAGCCGGACACGCCCTCTCAGCCTCGCTTCAGCAAGACGTGGTCGGCAGCACAACTGCGAGCTGTCCGGCGATCGGCTCCTCCTCGAACACTTCCACTGACGCGCAACACGATCCACTACGGTCATATCAGACGCTCTCGTCTGGGTGCACCTGCATCGGCTGATGAGCACATGACGCCAGGCCTGTACTCTTACCTCAAGTCGCAGTCAGCACAATCGTCTTCGGATCCAGACCAATGGACAACGACACGCTGCCCGACAGTGGCATCCTCACGCAGCTTCTTGCGCATGGCTGCGCCTCCTCCCTCTCTTCCGCAACAGCAGCAGCCGAGGTCGCACACGTTTTCCTTTGACAGCAACGAGGAGGAGAAGTTTGCCACGGCGGCAGCTGCTGCTTCAGCTACGACAACAGTGACAACGGTGGCCACGCCAGCTGCTCTGCCGATGACAAGCCAGTCGCTGTCAGCGCCGCGAGAACATGCATCGTATCGTTCAACCGGCCGTGAACGATCCATGCGCAAATCTCTACGACAGGGCCGTTCACTGCAAAAGTCGAGCACCCCAACAACAGCACAGACAACACCTATAGCACAAACAGCACCTGCAGCACCATCAGTATTGATAATACCGACTGCCGACGGTAGCTATAACGCTGCAGCCGCTCTCGCGGCTCTTCCAGTGCCGTGTCCCGCAAATTCTAGTGGCAGTTTGCGGCGGACAGCCAGCCGCATGTCAAAGCGTGTCCGCTCACGGCTCAAGAGTCTCTGGGGCGGGCAAAAGTCTGAGAGCGGATCAGACCCAATGCCGGAACAGCACATTGACACGGCCAAGACGCGGCCGCCGCCGTTTGACAGTTTCAAGCCTGGTGCCGGCCACGACGACAACGAGACGGTAATTCGCGGCAATGGAGAGAATGCTCTGCCGAGTGAAGCGTCCAATGGATGCGACACTTCGAGGTTCACCAGCTGGTCCAGCTCTTTGAGGCAGTCGTCCGGCAGTGCTCACGCAGGCCATGGCAATGACGCGGATGGCCGTGAATTGGGTGGTCTACCCATCATTACCGAGGGCAGTGCCCAGCCTTCTCCGAGCCGGCAGCAGCTGGAGCCAGGAATTGTCTTTACAGCTGACGGAGCAGCTTCTACGGCATCGTCACCATCTCTCGCTGGAAGCGGACGAAACTCGCCTCGTCCAATAATCACGCCAATGGCACTTGCACGGCTGCAGGATTTGAGCCTAAGACTGCAAAAGGCGTGCCAGGAAGGAGACACCGCCCAAGCGAGAGCTGTTCGACGAGAAGCAACGGGCCAAGCAAAAGACGACGACGGCTGCGATGACGATGACGACGACCCCTTTTACGGAAACAAGAAAACTGAACCACTCTATGCCTTTCCATCTGCCCCAACAACTCCAAAGACGCCCCAGATACGCAACATGGCCTCCGTGGCCAATGGAGGAGGTAACGTGCCGCGGACGGCAGATGCAGATGGCGACGTGACATCGCCGCACTACTTTTTCCGCAACAGTCCATACCGACGGGCACTGCGAGATAGCATAAAATCATCGACGACAGTGCCCACGGCGCCGACAATGCAAACGGGTAGCGAAAATGACGATGCACAGCTTCTGCAGCCGAACGGTGAACGGCAATGGTCACGGGTCGAGGCATGGCAGGCCGGCCTCGTCCACGACAGCTCGACAAGGTCGGAGTCGGCGTCCGCCAAAGCTTCAGAAGCTGTGTCAGCAGCCGTTTCAGCAGCCGTTTCAACGGCAGCTTTGTCAACAGTCTCGGCAGAAGCTTCCGGCCCGCTGGAACAGATGCATCGTGACACGACGGTTTCGCCCGAACAGCTTCAGAGGTGGAGGAGCACCATTGGCGGGGGCGGGGAAAGCCTGGCAGGGGGGGACGAAACAGCGGCTGCATGGGCCCAAGGATAAAGAGGAGCCAGAGAAGGAGGGGATATGCATTTGTATTGAATTCAGTTATGGCGTCTCACGGGAGTTTGCGGTCTGCGTGCTCATCACGGCCAGATACGTCATCAGTCTGGCCCACGTGCTGGATTTTCACGTGACTCGCCATCGCACCGAGCATAACAGAGAGAACGAGGAATCGACAGATAAAGGCGGCATATATTTAACTCCCAAGAATGCTAGCAAGTTTTCCGAGAAAGAGTCAAAATGCGAGAGATTAAGTGAGCAATTCTTTGGATGCCAATGTCAGAAACTCAGCACAGATTATCATGTCGTGTAATTACAGAGTACGGCTGTCTTGAGTGCTGAGTGCTGGTCTCACCACGCGCTGGCGCTGGGAGCTCCACAGGTTCGGGCTGCCGGGCTTTTCGCTGGCACGAAGTGCCACCCTGCAATAGCTCCTTCCCGGAGCAACGCCTGCCCTGGGACTTCCTTTCTAGGCGGTTGTTGTACCCCTTTTCGCGTTCCGTGGCACCCCACTTTTCTGCCTCTGCCAACTCCCAACAGTGGCCGTACTTTGTATCTTTTCCGACTTCTCGCCTCTCTTTTTGCCAGCAGCCATCAACATGTCCTTTGGCATCGACCGAGGCGACCGTCGACTGTAGACGAGGTTGCACACCCATCTCTAGAGACTTTGTGTCTCATAGTCACACGGACGCGTCCATTCTCGAAACATTGACAACCAATATTTCCGACCACTTGTCTCTCTCTTTCTTTTCCACTTCCTTTTTTTTTTTTTCCTTTTCCCTCTTCATTTCTTCCTTCGCGTCCGTCTCGACGGCGTCACGACGCGGTCCATCGCCCGCGTCCCCGGGACGGCACGGAACTGTCTTTTGTGCCCGTTCTTTTAGTTCTCAACTATTTGACGACATTGGATTGTGGACGGCTCTCGACGGCCGGCCTTTGGTTTGAGTTGACACAGCGCCCACATGTCTTTTTGGATACCTCGACAAAGCTCTAGCCGCTCTTTCCTTGCCACTTCGCGTCCCGCCATCTCGTCCCATCGCTGCTTCCCGTTTTGACAGCACCCGACATCTCCGGGCCTAACTCCTTACTTCCGTCCTTTCTTTTCCGTTACGTTATTTAAAAGGGGTGGCCAGACACAGCCATTTCCCACAGCAACAGCAGCAACAGCAGTATAGCAGCCACAGCAGCAACCATCGCCATGAACTCCCTCAGCCAGAAAATGCGCCCAAAGCACCAGGTGCTGGTGCTCAAGTGCTACCCGCGCACGACCAAGGGCGCCGTCGACGTCAAGCCCAATTCGAGTGAGCTCAGCTACCTGCTCTACTATGCCACGGCGCGCAAGAGCAAGGTGCAGAAGGTCGGCGCCTTCCTCGAGAAGAAGACGGCGAGCGACGTCTGGCGGCAGCGCATCGGCAATGTGCAGGTGACGCTGCAGATTCTGGCCGCGCTCATCGACAAGAACCCCAAGGATCTGCACCTCTTTGCCACCAACGTGCTGGCCATTCTCGACGCCATCCTGCGCGCCAGCGACATCACCATGGTCGAGTCGTCTGTGCCCACCTTTGAGACGCTGTGTGCCCACCACGACGCCTCCATCCTGCTCGCCGACCAGGCCTACGTCGCCCAGTTCGAGGCCGTCGTGCGCCAGTATGCCGCCCTCGCCTCTGTGCGCCGTCCGGTGAATGCCAAGAGCAGCAAGCCCGTCGCCATGCGCTGGCGCAGCGCCGGCCTCTCCGCCATCCGCGCCGTGGCCGCCGCCGACGCGCTCTCGACCATTGCCGGCCGCCAGTACGACGTCATGGTGCCCATGGTCCTCGAGAACCTGTGGACCGACAACGAGGCTGCCCTCGACCGCCTGTTTGAACGCGCCGAGGCAGACGATGCCGACGACGCCGACAGCCCCCCGCTCAAGCGCCGCAACTCGACCGCCACTGTGCGCACCGCCCCCGACGAGACGGCCGCCACGACCAACCCGCTCGCCCTCTCGGGCACCGCCACGGACGTCGACAAGCTCGCCGAGCAGGACATTGGCGTGCTCGCCATGCGCTGTCTGCAGCAGATCTTCCGCGCCTCTAACCGCTCCCTCATCCATTACGCCACCCTCGCCCTGCTCGCCTTTTTGAAAGACCGCATCGACCGCGGCGAGGCTTATGTGAATGCCAGCTCCGCCGCCGCCGCCTCCGACCGCGGCTGGTCTGTCCGCATTTGCAGCTACCTCGTGCGCTGGACGCCCGTGCAAGAGCGCTACATCATTGTCGTCACGTTTATGGACACGCTGGCGCGCACCCCGCTGACCGACGCCACTCTTGCTCACCACTTCAACCTGACCAACATGATCAGCTCGCTTCTGCGCTCCGAGGCCAGTCTGATTGGCCTCAGTGTCATGGATGTGCTGCTGGGCTTTGTGCAGCAGATCAAAAAGGTCGTCCAGATGCCCGGCGACCCGGCGCTCCTTGCGGCCGTCGCGGCCACCGACAATGCCGAGTACAACGCTGACAGTGCCGATGCCGATGCGGTTGTCACTCGCCGAAAGGAGCTGCTGACCCGTCTGCAAAACTGCATCGGCGACCTGGCCACACACGTCTACTATGCCGACCAGATCCCCGACATGGTCTCGGCCGTCCTGCATCGACTCAAGATGTCCCGGTCCAGCAATGCATCCACACCGCTCGTCGATAAGGCCGACGGCAGCAGCAAGGCTGACAACAATGGAAGCAACGCCCAAGCTACGGACGCCCTCTTCTCCCTTGGCGTGGCAAAGATTGCCATCCTGCGTGCGGTCAAGGCCATCCTGACCGTAGCCAATCCGACGGCAGGCAAGTCGGCCTTTGACAGCGGCAGTGGTAACAACAACAAGCATGCCAGCTACAGCCTCTCACGCAACCATGTTTCCATCCAGGTCTGGGAGGGCACACACTGGCTTTTGCGTGACAATGACGGCCACGTGCGCAAGGCTTACGTCGACGCTCTCGTGACCTGGCTGGATCGCGAGGTGCCTCACACGGAACAACGCGCCCAGCCTGACGACACGCTTCCCGCCATCCCTACATCGCCCTCGGTGGCCACCAACATGTCGCGTCGCACCGTGTCGAGCGCATCGCCCAGGGCCGGCGGCGGCGGCGGAGGTGGAGGCTCCATGGCTGCGGCTATGGCAGCTGCGTCCACGGGCCCCCCCAAGAAGCGGCGCTCCTTCTTCCTCTCACTTCTCCACCTGGCCATCTACGACAATGCTCTTCAGTACATCGACTACGATGCCGATATTGTCCTGCTGCACGTGCTGCTGTATAATCTCGTGCAGCACCTCGGAATCAATGCAGTGCGCTACGGCCTGCCCATGGTCTTCCAGCTGCAGGAGGCCATCCAGGATGTCGAGACCCCGCAGGCCAAGGTCCGCGTGGGCAGTCTGGTGCATGGCTACTTTTGGACATTGACAGACAAGTTTGCCTTTGCCAACACCATGGTCGGCCACGCCATCCGCAATGAAGTCACACGGCGCCGTTCAAAGAACTTTTGGGTCGATGGTGTCCACTTGCCGCCGCCACTTCTCGACCATGTCGGCCCGCCGGGTACCATGGCGACTCCATCGCGCTCGATGCCTTTGCACGAGATCGAGTCGGAAGCTCTCTTGCCTTTTGACGACCAGACATCACTTGTTGAGAATATCTGCTCGGGTTACCACGAATCTGTGACGCGGTCACCGCCCCAGAGTCCCGTGGCCAGCTCTGGTGCAGTTGGCAGCGGAAGCGGACACGGCGCTGGGCGCAACAGCATCGATGTCTCGTTCCACTTTGGCAGCGCCTTTGGCAATGCCGGCCTTCTCGATAGCCATGGTGCCTCGTCGAGCAGTGCAGGCATCCCTGCGAGCGAAGAAGTGCCTACGTCTTTCCGCGAGCAGATGATGGGCGATTGGTCTCGCGATGGTGTCCTGCAGGCGGTGCAGGATTACACGGCCAGCAAGTCTGCATCGCTCAACGGCTCGCGCACGGGCACCACGGCGACAGGAGCGCCAGGCGGACGCACGCGCACGGCTACCACGGCCACGGCGGCGAGCGGACTGGCGCACGAATTCCAGGGCCACGGCATGGGCATCACGCCCTCGGCGAGCCAGCAGACGCTGCGGTCCAATATGCTCCGCGCCGCGGCGGCAGCCAACGGACACCAGGTCAACAATGACAACCTGTCGCCTCTGACGACCAAGATGCGCAAGACGAGCGTGCGTAGCGGTGTCTCGCCCGGCGGCAGTCTGTCGTCCAAGAACGGCCGGGATGGGGGTGCTGGTGGTAGCGGCGGTCCCCCCGGCGAGCACAGTTTTGTCACGTCGGTCGACCAGCTCAAGATGGCGCTGTCGGGTGCTGCTGTGCCGTCGACGTCCATGGGCACGGCCGGCCCTGTTGGGGGAGGCGCTGCTGGCGCAGACGATGATGACAGCGAGAGCATGGCTAGTTACGATGTTTCGGCGTCTGAATTCTCGTTCAACCCAGCCGCTGCGGGCGCCACGTCCGCATCGGCCGCACCGTCCACGTCGCCGCTGGCGGAAGGCGACGATGAAGCACACAAGGCCGCTGATGGTCACGAGAGTGACGCATCCGTTCCACCCGTACCTCCTCTGCCGGCCAACCTTCGCGAGCAGCAGCAGCAACCACAGCAGCAGCAGCAACCGCAACAGCAGCAGTCGGAGGCGCAATCACCCCAATCCGCCAGCGCATACCATGCCCGTCGGCGCAGTCTCTTAAAGAGTCGGGGCGGTGAGAGTGTCTTGTCGAGCGTTCTGGGTGGCAATAGCGTTGCAGGCAGTGCAGGTGACCTGGAAGCCGAGGGCAGCCATGCGCTTGATCTGGATGCACTGCTCAAGGGCATTGATAGCCAGGCCGGCGAGAACGGCATCGGCAGTCTGACCCGGCCGCCTTACTAAACTTTTTTTTTCTGTGTCTATACCGCATTCACTCCCTTTTCTTCTCCACCCTTTCTCTTTCGTTATTCTCTATTACATCTTTCTTCTTTTCTTTGTATAGCAGGCGTTTGGATACAGTTTTTATAATACAAAAAGCTCCTTGACAGCTCTCTCTTTTTCTTACCAGTCGGAGGTGCGGAAGTCGCACGTGATATGAAAAGTGGGTACCCAAAAGTTGTTTGAATTGCCGACGTCAAAGAGAGCTCTCTAATTTTGTTTCATCTACGGAGTATCTCCCTGTCACACGCGCCCATATACACAAACGCGCACACACACACCTACACCATGCGACCCGCGACACGATTGGTGCCATTGCCGGCTGGCAGATCACCTAGCCGGCTGTTCCACGCCTCGACAGCACAGGCAGCCCTTGCGGCAGCCACGGCAGCATCCTTTGCGACGCCGACAACGCGCAACGGCCAGCCGGCGCCGCCAACATCATCATCTACAGCAGAGCGCGAGAAGGAAGAGCGCGAGATTCGCATTGCAAGGCGGCGCGCACTGGCGACGCGCATCCACGAGAACAGCGCAAACCCAGGCAGCGGGCGGTTCTGGAAGCACGCCTCGGTCAAGACAGAGGGGGACGGCAGCAGTAGTAGCGACCAGCTGTCAGTGTACCTCGACAGCCGTCCTGTGCGGCACCCTACGACCAAGCAGATCCTGCGGCTGCCAGCCTCCAAGCGGGCCCTGGCGCATGCCCTGGCGGCCGAGTGGGATATGCTGGCCACGGCGCGGCAGGCGCTGCAGGGCCACCGCGTGCCGCTCATGTCGCTCGTGTGCCGCGCCGTCGACCTCGAGACCGATGCCAAGGCGCGCGAGGTTCTGATTGCCAATATGCTGCGCTATCTCGACACGGACAGCCTGCTGTGCTGGGCGCCCGAAGACGAAGCCGACGTCGAAGACGACCGGGGATCGCTGCATGCCAACCAAAAGAAGACGGTCGAGCCCATGCTCGCCTTTTTGCGCGAAAAGGTGTGGCCCGGCGTCGTCGTGGAGCCCGTGCTGGGCGGTCCCGGCCAAGAGAACTTGCTGTTCCCCAAGCCGCACCCGGCCGAGACGCGCGAGGCCGTGGGACAGTGGCTGGCGGGCCTGAATGGTTGGGATCTGGCCGGCGTGGAGCGGGCTACGCTGACGGGCAAGAGTCTTGTCCTGGGCGCGCGACTTGTGGCCGGCGAAAAGTCGGCCGATGCCGGCGACCGTCTGGCCATTGAGGATGCCTTTACGGCGGCCAACCTCGAGACGGCGTTCCAGACGGCACAATGGGGTGAGGTGGACGATACACACGATGTCGATGGCGCCGACACGCGCCGTCACTTTGGCAGTGTTGTCCTCCTTGTGCAATAGTACGGCATATAAGGAGAAATATTAATGATGAAAAGATTAAAAAAATAGCATAATAGACCATTCTCAGCATTGCGCCCCCCCCCCTCTTCCAACGAGGTATTAGCTCTGTAGGTATCGTATCTATTCACCTTCAGCCTTTCCCCTAGCCTAGTCAGAGTCCACGGCATATGAAATTAAAATAGAAAATAATCATAGTACCTATATAAATAAAAGAAGAGGAAAGCCCAAGTAAAATAAAAAAGGAAAAACCTAGGTTCCTAGAGCCTGTCAAATCGGAACTCGAGGCCCGAGGCAGGTCTTCTTCCATTCCATACGGCACATGTCTTTATTTTCCCCTTTAGGCTAACCATGGAAGTCTGCGTAGTACTCCGTAGAGCCGTGGCAGAAACGGTTTCATTTCCTTTTACAACTTTCGGACAACGCAAAAAAAAGGTAAGACAAAAAAAATATCACAAGCGTAATAACAAATTAGCCAAGGCCCAGCCAAAGAACCAGCCTAGAAAACAACAGCCAGCCACAAGTGCCGCCCGGCCGGCGGGCTTGCGGGTTTGGCACAAAGAAACGGATACTTTTAAAAAAAAATAAAAAAAATACGAAAAACCTCCCCCAGAGTCGGAATACCGTCGGGTCACATTCTGATTGGCTAAAAGACAGGTCTAGGTTCCCCGAGGCTGGGACACCGGCGACTACGACGTAAATAGGTCGGGCTCAGCCTCGTAAGAGGCGGTCTGTTTCAATACGAAAATTACAGAGTACAAAGTATAGGGGAAACAAGATCAGAGTTCGCGTGACCCCGTTGCGCCGCTGTTGGCAAGGCTCTTCCAAGTTGTGTAGATGTCAGCAGAGGCTGTGTAGGGAGGGAGAGAGTGTGTGTGTGGACTTTTGCGACGATATGCGACGATATGCGATCGAGTTTTGCTTGCGCAGTGAAGCCCTGCCTTTTTTTAGCAGTGTTCTTCCCCTGCGCGTGCTCACTGTAATAAGCGTCATACAAAGCAGGGAAGCCTGCAGGCAGTGCTGGGCTGGCCAGGCCAGGTACCTGCCCTATTCCCCATGGAACTCGCCTGTACGGCAGTAGGTACTCTTGTATAGGCACTGTGTTACGCCCCCGACAGCGGCCTCCTGCCCTTTTGCTTGGTGGGCTTTTAGGTAAGAGCCGTGCAAAGCCGGCGGCAGCGAGCCAATAAGAGGCTTGGCAGTGTGGCGTCAGCGAGCCAATCACAGGGCAATGATAAGGCTGTTTTGTCGAAGAATGAAGATAGAAAAAAAAAAAAAAGACAGGTACAAACTCGGAGTACCTCGCCGCGGTCGCCATCTGTCGTTGTTACTTTTCGTAGTTCAGGTTCGTCAGGGTCCCTCCTCCACGGCTGGACGGGGGGTACAGAGCGTTTTCGGCGTCGCAGATTTCATCATGCAGAGAATAAAAAGTGAAAAAAGGGTCAGAAAAGGGAACGAGGGGGAGGGGCATGGGGGGTCCATGGGGGGGCACATGGATCGCATGGAGGGGTGAAAGAGGATATATTATATCCCATGGACGGGAGTGCGGCATGACGGCATGGCGCATTGCAGATATATGTTGTTGATATCCCCATGTGCGAAGCAGAGAGAGGCCAGGGGTTCAATGACGGGCCGACAGCCAGCGAGCCAGCAAGCCAGCGAGCTAGTCAAAACCCCTGCGACCAAGGGCATGCCCATCACCAAAAACCATGTCCTCTCATCCCGCAGCATCTACTATGTAGTTTGCGTCCCGGCTGCATTAACCCTCGGGGAAACACACTTGACCCCGGCATCGGTGCTCGAGCGCCAAACAAAACCGGGGTTGGGGGGGAACCTCTCATGCCTGCTCTATTCTGTATTATTCCCTATTTCAATTTTCGTTTTGAGGGGACAAATAGACAAAAGGTTGGGGTTGGCGCGGGACGATGCGAAACCACCGGATCCCCTTTTCGGTGGCGCGCGCCCGTGCTCGAGTCAATCACAGGCCAGCAATTCCAAGCTTGTACATAATACAGTTTGCTGAACGTCGTAAGAGCAGGGGGAGGGGTGTGGCATCTGTTTAGATATCTACGAGGTATCTCTTGGTACTTTTTTCTTTTCTGAGGAAGATTTTCCTTTCTGGGGCAGCGACGGTCCGATGTCGCGTGCCTGTCATGTGACTCACGTCATGTGACACACCTTATTTGCGATACGATGCGCAAAAATGATAGGACGACGGCAGTTATTCGGACGACTATTACATGAAAACGCCACCCCTTCTCTCTCTTCCCCCCTTGATTCTATTATCATCGATAATATTATCATCAAAACCATATAGTAGGCATCCCGCGGCCGCCACGCAAAACGTAAATCAAGGTACGAAGCAAAACTGCTATTCAACCGGCCGTTTCCCGCTGACGAGGGAATTATCTGGGCTGCGTGTCATTCGACGTGCACAGCCGAAGATGATCCACTTTTTGCCTCGTCTTTGCTTCTTCCTTTTTACATCTTCCGCTCTTTTTTTACTTTTTATTGTGGGTCAGTTCTACAGAGTGGCAGACAAGGTTTTGGTTTCGTATGAGATGGGCTGTCTGGCTGTTGGTTGACTCGACAGCCTCTGATATCAACGATGCGACAACCACCGACAAAATGGCCGACATGACCCCCATCTTGACACTCGTCTTTTGGCTGTACGTTTGCTTGTCGCGATATTGTCGTCGGTGTCGCTCGCGTGACGTTTCTCCCCGCCCCTCTTCTCTCCCACCCCTCCCCTTCCAGTCTCCCCGCCTCATTTCAAGATTCTTGATTTTGCCAGTGTCTTTTCACCTCGTTCCAGTTTGGTTGTGTGTCGTATAAATGCCGCAGGCCAAGAGTTACAGTAAACGGTGTACTGTGTGAAATTCTTTGTAGAGCATCGTTTCAGTACCCGTCAAGACGACCCGGTGTCCATTCGAGAAAAATTCCCCGTTCTCCAGTCCATGTGTCGTTGTTGAAACACACGACAGCTTGTTACTCGTGCATTCATCGTCGTCTCCATCCTATTATTCTTTTCTATTATTTTCTGACCTTTTTTCTGGGCCGTCTTGATATCGAACGGCCGTGTCATTGGCTGCCTGCTTTTTTTGGGCGTTTTTCCTTTTTTTTTTTACCCTTCCTCTACATGTACAAGAAACATGTACCTCCCGAGTTACACGCCCCCCCGTTTCCCCCCCCCATTTCAAACACCCCCCGTCGTTCCTGCCTCTTTGTCCCACGCGCTAACGATTCCGTAGCGTCGCGAAGCCGCCCGAGAAGGAAAGAACGAGGGAAAAGACGAGGAACAAGACATGGAAAAAAAATCGGGAGCACAGAAAATTGAGTCTACGCCAAAAAAAAAAAAAAAAAAAAAGCCATGTCGAGACGGCGCGCGGACATACCGTTTTCGCACGCACACAAAGCGTGAGAGGATGGAATGGGGGTTAAGGGGAAGGGCGCGCGCCTTGATATTGAGACTTTGGCACTGCAATTACGTGGCGCATAGCGCATTCGAATACGGCATCGCCGCCACCACCCTGTCTCTGATTTTCACAGGCTGATTCTTTTTACTCATAGCCTGTTGTCTCGGTGGCGGAAGCAGGTACCAAAAGGATACTTGGGACATGTATCTTACCTTTTTCACACACGGATCTTGTACCCCTCCATATCCCGCACACAACTGTACCCTCCGCGAAAGGCGCGCTCCGAAAAAAGGAACACCCATTTTTTTTGGCAACGGGAGGAATGAGGCCGCTACGGCTCTCACAGGAGAGGCGACAACGGAGTACCTACGGGTCAGTGGGAGTGTTCTACGAGGCTGGGGTACGGGTGGCGGTTATTCGTACTCGTAAGTGCGCCCAAAAAGTCCTTATCTTGTCACTTTCTTATTTGCCTTTGGTTGGTCGCAGTTGCCAGTCTCAAAAGTTTATGGGCTGCATCGCTCCTTCCAGACTCATACATACATGTATCGTGTTGCACGAAGAAGGAAGGCGCAATGACTCCACATCCAGAATAGTACCCAATTCTTCAAATCGTGGCAGACACTGTACTCTGTGTACACCAGTCTCTTGTCCATCGCCAGCACATAAGCCTTGGCGGATGAAGACAGGGGAAAAGATGAGTGCGACAACAAAAATCACCAGAATAAACTGAAATCTCAGATTCCAGCTCCGGCAACAGCCCCCCCAATGCCAGCAACACCCAGTAAGCTATGACACACACACACTACTATTCCGGTGAAAAGAACGTAGTGCCGGCGCAATGACAATTGGCCCCATTCTTCCGTCACAGGCCCGAGGGAAGGTACACATGTACCCATGTATCCTCCCCCCCC
>JAGKRZ010000181.1:0-46098 GCA_020002355.1 Intubia oerlemansii | reverse complement strand
TTTTTTTCTGTTTTTTTTTTTTTTTTTTTTTTTTGCTTTGTTTTTATTTATTTTCTTTTTCTTTTGTTTTTTGCTTCTTTCTCTTCCCGCTATGCCTTTGAGGCGCAAAGAAAGCCAATCGGCATCGTTATGCCAGGAAACGGTTTTGGTTTTGCATTCTTCGACTTCTGTTGGTTTTCGACGTGTCGTGCATATACCTAACTTGCTGGACTTTGAAGCAACATATTTCTTCATCTGCATACGACTTTTGTATTGGGTTTCCATTTGATTTACATTCTATCGTCTGGTTTCAAAAAGCTCGACTGTTCGCCGATTATCAACACCTCAAAAATCCGGACGCGACGACCACCAAGGCCCTCGCATATAACCGGTGTATGGATCAACCATCATGGCATCCCGCGTGATTCTCACCACACCACCTTTTCTATTGAGAGGTCACGCAAAGTGACAGGGGCTGGGTGTGCTCACAAGTGATGACGAGGAGCAAATGAATAGCTTCTCTTGATGTGATGATGCTGAGGCTCGAGGCGGACTTGGACGACAACGGCCATCCTGACTATGAGTAGTGCTCTTGGCTTAAGGATTATGAGGCGATAGACGTTGGTGCTGATGATTTCAGCCAGTCGCCCTTTTCCTCTCCCAGATGCCTATTACATCTAGCCACCAGTACCTATTGTGTTGGTATTGCTGGTTTGGGACTGAGGCATTGGGTACTACATACATGTCTTGAAGGCATTCTGTTGTGGAGCGCCAGAGATGGAATATTTGGAGGTCAAATCTCGATCTCTGATAATGAATGATTCAAGGCGACATCTACGATGAGACGACGTCAGTAGTTGACAGTCGTCCCTTTTGTTGCCCTTCGCCACGGCGCTCGTCGCATGTGGCCAATTTTGGCGCATTTCGTCGCCATTACTTTTACGGAGTGATTTCGAGGTTTCATTCCTTCCCCGAGTCTCTTCCACCGAAAAAGATTATTTTCGTCATATGTGTCTGGTCGCTGTCGGTCGCTGCCGGTTCCATGGCTGATGTGCTCGCGAGTGTAGCGAGCCTGACTTGATTCAAAGCCAAAGCCTTTTTTTAACTGGCCAAGATATATCAGATGCTGAGCACACATGTGATGTGCAGCTTCTGTGACGTCTCTCGTCGTTTCCTGTGAAAGAAGAGCGGATATACCATTTTGTCTGTGACTCATGATCTCCTGATTACGACATCTCGAGGTTCAAATGGACAGTGACAAGGAGTCCATCTGTAGAGCTCAGACTTGAGCTCTAGCTTCCATTTGGATTTTGTCGCCCGCGCTGCCCAGTGATGTGGCATACAGGAGCGCGCGAGACGTGGCTGGATGCACAGACCTTGTTGGGTGTCGAGTCCAGGGTATATGCTCGTTGGCCGCCACTGACGATGGCCTTCGTCTTAGTCCCTTCCACGCCTCAGTCGCACATGGTCGCTTATGCGAAGGACATTATATCTTCGCACAGAAGGTCCTCCCGCAAAGGTCTGGACGATTACGGCCATGAAGGCCTCGTGGAGCTCCAAGTGTTGTGTGCTTTCGAGGTGCTTGCGCGGTGTGGAAAGCAGACTTATGTCAGGAAAGGGCTGTGGTGAGCTTCAAAGTCTCGCCTTGTTAAAGAGGGAGGGTCTCTTGTGCACCTTCTTCAATCGCGCCCGGCATCTGTGACGCCAGAGAAATTCAAACTGCTCACCTCCATCTGGACGGGCTATACGCACAAATTCACACTGATGGCGGAAATGATATGAGCACACCGAACAAAGGAGGGGCAAGAAATCGTCTTTCTAGACGGGGGAAAGAGTGAACCAAGTGAGCCTGCGAGACATTGGCCTGATCGTATGCTTGGCACAAGTTGGGCGATAAGGCAGCAATCATCTCGCAATCGGATGTCGCAAACGACTCTGACCGGCCGATGATATGGCAAGATTTTGTTTGCTGGCCATCCTGGCTCTGAATGAAAGCCCGGCCAAAAGAATACAAAACAACTCGTGCGCCTCTATCTCGACTTGCACTCTTGGGCTGGCAGACGATCAAACGTCTGGCGGAGCCTCGGCTGTACCCGGAAATCGGGAGCAAGAAAGATGGAGGCCGACACAGACCGAGACTATTCCCCAGTCTCCGATGCCGACGTCGAGCAGTTCCCCAGCAGCCCGGCCGGTCCCGCGCAGGGCACAGAGCGTCGGTCTCCGCCTGGCACGTCGGCTAGCAGCCGCTACAGTAGATCTCGCCTCGTGGATTTTGATGTCGGGTGATTCGTCGGTCTGCCATCCGACACGGACTGGTGATGGCCGAGGGGTTAGACGGGAGTTGGCGAGATTTCTGTTGATGCAGCGATGGCGGAGAAAAAGAGACATGGTGCCCTACAGCAGAGGCGTGCTGTATTCGCATACCCGGCACGCCAAGTACCTCCTTTGAACTTCTGCGCTACTTGTCTAATGAGAAGCTCCATTGAAGAGAGCGCGGATGTCACCGCCGACCGCCCCGTTGGCCACAGTCTGCTACGGCGATGGGGCCGGGTGCCAAGATCCCCTCTATGTGAGGCGCGGTCTGTGATGGGGCATATCACTTTGTCCTTTATATCCTCGATGCCTAGGTACTAACCGCCAAAGTTCCCGGCATCCATACTCGACAACGTCCTTGACGTCGTCAATGTTGTGCGAATGACCGATCCTAACGGACTGCGTCTGAGCGACGAGAACCGATGATAGCGCGCACAGGTTCGCACGCATGCTCGCAAAGCTCTTCGGCAGCTGTTATATGCCAGGAGTCACCACTTGTCCCTGTGGTATATCCACGGCCCCCGTTCGAGCGTACGGGTAAGAATGGGATAGCGTTGCTTTTTACTTTGCCCCCTTCTTCAGCGATTCAAGCAGGCTCATCACGAATCGGTCCGGCAATTCTCGACGGTGACGTCTGCAGGCACCGGCAAAGGACATGAGACGGCACAGCAGTGTTCGACGACGGGCAGGACCAACGTTACAATAGCATTGCCATATGCACCCAAATCTATGCCCTGCACATCGGATACGGTCCTTATGGTCTACGGCTAAGTGAATACGCTGTTGACATGTGCATCGTTCGCTATGTGAAGCGGGCAGATCCTCAAGATCCGCGTCCTGCCACTGATTGAGCACATCGCCCACGACAATGTCCAAAAAATCCGAGACATCCTATGACGTTGTTGACGTCAAGTCTTTGTTGAAAACGAGGATGTTGGCCGCATTCATCGGACAGCTGTTAAAAATATTATGAAATCCGCCGTCAATTCGAGAGTGGCAAAGGTGATGGATCGAAGCAACATGAACACATCTTGATTTTGATTCTTTTGTGAAAAGCATAACATGAAATTCCAACTATCGAATATCAAATATCGAATATCCACCATTTAAAAGAGATGGAACTAGATATCTACCTAAATATTCAATCATCTGACAGGAAATAACAGCATGTTCCATGGACAGATCTTTTTTTTTTTTTTTGGGCAGCGCGAAATGATCGCCGCAAAAATCACCTACCTTGTATCTTACACTCCAAGATCTTGCAAGTCGCGTTTCAAAGAGTAGCGCCCGACGCGCTGAAAAAAATCACGCTGCATGCTGTACGAAATACGGAATACGTGTATCTTTTTACGAGTATCTTGCATGTACCTACGGATCATCACGTCACTGCTACCGTATTTCACACAAGCATAACGATAACGGCTATGGAGAGAAAAAAGAGAATCGAGGATCGTGTCCCAAAACGAGCGGCTTGCCGACGAGTTGGTGTGAACCAGCCCAAAAAGCCTCTGTGAGATACACCACCCCATCCTTCTACAAAACCCGTCATGATTCGCTCGGATTGTGCGTATTGAGACGCTTGGGGGATGACCATGCCCACCTGCACGCTGTAACCATATTGGTACTAGAGCCGGGCAGGAGAAGCAAGGAACAGGTCAAGGAAGAGGCAAGGAACCGAACATGGAACAGACGAGGTGCAGGCAAGGTGCGGGCAAGAAAACGGACAAGGCCGAGCGTGAATTCCTTTTTTTTTTCCTTTCTTTTTCCCCTTCTTTTTTGTTGGTCACATTGTGTAATCTCTACCCCGTAGAGAGAGGGGGCCGCGCGGGGGGCTGAAATCTGCCATCACAAGGCAGCCTTTCTCTTGCGCCGCATGGCAAAGGGCCAATGTCAAGGTGCATGAAGAGGGCATCACGTTGCATGCAAAAGGTCTTGGCATTTATTGTTTCTTTTTTTTCTTTCTTTCCCCGGGCTTTTCTTGTTTTTAATTCGCGCTCTTTACTCTTAAAGAGTCTGTAGAATGTAGGCAGGCGGGCAGATAGATTCGGCTGCTCCTGTTTGATTGCAACTGCGGCTTCTTCTCCGTACCTCTCTCTCCATATCCATCTTGCTTGCGATAGGCTATCACTGTTTCGGGAAGATGAATGATCCTACCCATTTCGGTCAAATCCTCCACCAATAGCAAGATAAAGGGCCAATATTTGTAAGATGCATGCATTGCACCTATCTCTACTCTGTTCATATATCTCTTCTCCATAGATATATATATCTCTGTATCTTGCAGACGCATGGCTATCCGTATCGTTCTCAAGAGGCAACTCTCCGTAAAAGTGCCGTGGTGCAGGGTTACATTTTTGAGGCGTTTTGTGACATGCATGCCTGTCGGTGGGCGGCCACCATCCTACCGGCGAATGCCGCAGCTGCCTTTTTCAGGATAGTAGCTCTGTATGTGCGTAGAGAGGGTGGTCAGAGTGTGTGTCTGTTTTGAGAACGTACGAGTAAAGCATGATTTGCTTGCGATGTATTTTACTCGTTCCCCAGCTGGCAAAAGATCTCAATATCGTACGACGAGGCTTTGCGCGACTGATGAAGCAATGAATTATTGCTATACAAGCCATCATATTATGGGTTCTTCCGTTGAAAAGGGTCCTTTTGTCGCCTCCTCCTCTTTTTGTGCTTGCTTTTTTTGAAAGGTGGCGGGCGTGAAGTTGCGGAGGAAGGTACATCACGGAGTACGGAGTAGGCGCAGATCATTGGAGCGCCTCCCGTTGGAGGCGTTTTTCTCAAGTGTAGAAAAACAAGATGCGGAGTGTCAGGCAAAAGACGAACGTGATGCCAAAAGTACGGCGTGCGTGTACTCCGTACATGTAAGAAACGTGTTCGTACTCGAGATGTCCAAGATGTCCAAGATGTCCCAAGACAACCAAGACGGGACAAGAAAACGCCCTGCCCCCCAAGACATGCATGACGGAAAAGCTTCCATGCATCATTCGAACTTCTAGCGCCCAGGGCAAACGGAGCAATGACAAAGAATAATAAAAAAGGCAAAAGAAAAAAAAAGTAAAAAAGATGCACGCCGAGTAGCGTCCAGTGCACTGCTCCCTGTTGTTGGAACATGGAACAGGGCAAGATGTCCCCCTACGATACTAGTTTACCATGCAACAGTGCAGTAGCGCCGCCCTTGGGGTACGGGAAATAGCACACGAGCAGCGCACGAGAAGCGCAGAAAAGCGCTGTGCAGGGCCAACTGCAGGTGAAGGAAAGCACAGAAACAGCGGAAAACGAAGAGGAGACGGCAGTCAAAGCCGACAGTGGCCGGGGTCCACTTTTGTCGACGGTGAGGTTAGGTAGGAGTATCTTTTTTCGCGTATGAGCATCCTCCGTAACAGGCACTCAAAGTGGCGCGGCCCCACAAAATACCACCCAAAGACAGCTCTCATTTCTGTTACGTATTAGCGCGTCGATCCCCATGGAGAAAATGAGGAGTAGCAAGAAACAACAAAAGAGTGCGAGAGAAAATACATTTTGAACAGGAGGCTCAACTGTTGTTTCTTGATGCATCTCTACGGAGTACGAAACAATTTTTCGATTTTCTGCTGCGGTTCTTGGCTCTTGGGTTAAAAAAAGACATCTTCAAGGGACCCCAGTTCTCCAGACGGGACCACTTCCCCCTTTTTGGCAAAGCATCGCTCTCCCTTTTTTTTCGCATATGAAGAGTCCAGACGGCAAAGTACTCGTAATTCTACTCGCAAATGGAGCACATTACTCGTAATCGGTGGGTAATGCAGCAGACGTGTTTTTGTGGCATGATTGTGTGTACGGAGTATGGAGGGCGGAGTATGAGTAGTGAGAAGATGTACCTCTTGGGACCCTCACCAAAAATTTGCTCGGTGCTCGCAAAACAAAAGAAGAAAAATCGAAACAATAAAGCAGAATTTCGCCGAGAACTCAACCCCGTTGTCAACTCCTTGTCCGGTGTCGGACATCCGCTCATCTGGGACGCGTACGATACGGCGTATTGTTGAAAATTTGGTGTTTTTTTATACGAGTATGGTCCGAGACAGAAACATCCCAGCCGAGGCTCAGCAAAAAATGCGACAGGGATTGGCTGGGCAAGAAGATACCTACGAGTACATATACGAAGCGATACGCTGACTTTTCTACGAGTCGTATCAGGATAGCGTGCCAAGACATTTGAATGTATGAGGGTTAAAATGAGAGAAATAAGAGGATGAAATGAATTGTGAGCAAAGGCCAAGAGCAAAACATGCAAAAAGAAGCGTTTTTCGCCAGTATATTTCTTTTCAGTCAAGCTAAGAAGAGTGATGCGGACGAAAGAAAAACGGCTCGGACGATAGAAACAATAGAACGATGGAACACGGACGAGAGAAGCTCCAGAACGCACTCTAAAAAAGGGGAGGGGGCCGGGCGCCACTGATTAGTGCCATGGAAGTACAAAAACGATAGATCACACAGATACTCCGTACTGCTAATACTGGCGATACATGTATCTTTTTTGCTCCATGAAATACATTTACAGATAGCGTCTGCCGAATTCACGAATGAGAACGATTGCGCATTTTGGAGGAGTGGGCTATCAGCGACAGCTTGGCGATGGGAGGCGATGATTGAAAGAAGGGGGGGAGGGAGGGAGGGGAGATAAAAAGTACCGACCCATGTTACTCGTAGCTTGAGTTGAAAGTCGAAAAAAGAGAATTAGAAAAGAGGCGTTGTACCGCAGAAACGTTTACAACGTTTTTGATCTCCAACGATGGCAGTGGCAAAGACAAAAAAAAGGTCCCAACACAAACAGCCGGTCCTTTTCTTTTGCCTTTCTTTTCCTTTCTTTTTTCCAATAATACAGAGCAGATTTGGTATCTCCAGATGCTCAGATGGCCTCTTGTCTTGATGTCTTCGGTTTTGCGCGGCATATCATCAGACTCCGTATCCGCATATGGTGAGAATGAGGCTTGGGGCTTGGGACGTTGAAACATGAGTGCGGAGTGGAGGAATCATATACTTTCTTTCGTTCGTACGGAGTACCGCAAAAGTGAACGACTTTGTATACATGACTTTCGAGTAAAGCAACGAGAACCCTGCAGGCCGTCTTTTTTGCGAGGTAGTGGGCACCCTCGGCTTTTGAATTGAGGCTGTAAACAAGGCACTTCACTCGGATTATGCCTATCCTTACTTCGTACGGAGTAAGAGTACGGAGGACAAAGTAGACTTTTTCGTAATGACTTTGTAAAAAAGAGACTTTTGCGCTCCGTTCACCGCGCACGGAGGTTCATCAACGTTTTTTTTTTCCTGTTTTTTTTTCCCTTCTTCTTGCTCTCCCCCGTTGCGCCCCGTTCCCTTCTTCCCTGTCGCGTGACAGTTTTGGGAAACCATTCACGCCCGTTGAGGGCATGCATCCTTTCTCCCGCAGTCGTACAACAAAGCAATATTCCTAAATGTTTCGCGAGCGTTGCACGTCAAAAAGCATGGCGAGATACATGTATTGATCGCCCCTCTGTTGCACAACGGGCACCTGTACGGGGCGCATGTAAGATACCTGTATATACCTGTATATACCTGTAAGATACCTGTACCCCGTACTCTGTAGTATCCATCTCTCGTTCGTGTCAGTCGATCCCGCCATGAACTTTCTTCTTCCTCTGAACCAAACGCAAACCAACCGTGCAAAAAAGTACCCTCACTTCACCTACATGGACGAGCTTGCTTGCCACTGAGAACTGAACTGACTGGTGGAACATACTTTCTGTGTGAGTGTGGAACGAGTACTCCGTCCTCTGTTCGCCTTTTATTCTGCCGTGCTCGTTGCCGCTCCCTTCCCCCCTCCTTCGTCGCGGGCAACACCCCCCACACATAAAACTGCCAAGACCTTGATCCCCAGCTTTTGCATTCCTGCTTTGGAACGGGCGTCAACAGCATGCCGTAGCTGTTTTCTTTCTCTCTTTCTCTCTTTCTGCGACCCGCGTCGTTTTTCCCCCTTTACCAGACGACGAAGCGACAAGACAGGCAAGACAGGGCAGAACAAAAACAAAAAAGAAGCTAGACGTATTCTGGGAGCAGAACCCAGAGATAGAAAAAAAAAGATAACAAGATCAAAAAGGAAAAGGGTGTCCAGCGGCTTGGGTCACCCCAGTACCCCTACCTTCCTAGGTGCCTGCCTAGCTTTCTTTTACCTTTTTGGTGTTGGAGGATCATTTCCCATTTAATATCGCGTCCTTCCCAACCCCCCCGCGCCCTGTTTTTATTTTATTTCCTTTTTTGTTTTTGTTTGTGTTCCGCTCTCTTTTAGGTGTGTTTTTGTGTTTCACTTTTTTGTCCTGTTATTTTCCTTTTCCCCTTTCCTTTTTTTTTTTATTTGCTTTCTCTCTTCCCATCCCGGGCACACAAAACCTATACAAACCAAACACAGACACCAATCCTCTCAAAACACCATGGGTTGGTCAGAAGGTTCCCCCCATGGGGACAAGAATGAGATGGTTCCGACCGAGAGCCCTGCCGATGTCGAGACGGGCTACGTCGGCCCGACCGGCGGCGTTGTGGCAGGTCCCGAGGGCGGCAACCAGATTGCCGGCGACGAGCCCGGTGTTGGCCAGGACGGCAAGCCCATCAGCGGCACCAACCAGCTGAGCCGCGATCTCCAGAACCGCCACATGCAGATGATTGCCATTGGCGGTGCCATTGGTGCTGGTCTCTTTGTCGGTGCCGGCAGCGCTCTGCACGCCGGCGGTCCTGCTCCCCTCGTCATCTGCTACCTCATCGTCGGCATCATGCTCTTGTTTACCGCCCAGGCTCTCGCCGAGATGGCCGTCCTCTACCCTGTCAACGGTGCCTTTTTCACCTATGTCGTCCGTTTCGTGGATCCATCACTGTGAGTAGTCCCCCTCCACGAATGGTATTTTTCTTTTTACTAACAGATCAGCGGCTTCGCTGTCGGTTGGGACTATGCGCTCACGTGGCTGACCGTGCTACCGTTTGAGCTGACGGCGGCGTCCATCACCATCCAGTTCTGGCGCGACGACCTCAACGGTGGCATCTGGATTGCCGTCTTCCTGTCGGCTCTCATCTTTGTGCAGATCTTTGGTGTTCGTGGCTACGGCGAGATCGAGTTTGTGCTGTCGTTCATCAAGATCCTTGCCTGCGCCGGCTTCATCATCCTCGGCATCGTCATCAACTGCGGCGGCGTCGGCGACCGCGGCTACCTCGGCGCGCGCTTCTGGCACGACCCGGGCGCCTTCCAGAACGGCTTCAACGGCTTTGCTAGCGTCTTTGTCGTCGCGGCCTTTTCGTTTGGCGGCACGGAGCTCGTCGGTCTCGCGGCCGCCGAGTCGGCCAACCCGGCCAAGGCCATCCCGACCGCCTCCAAGCAGGTCTTTTGGCGCATCTGCTTTTTCTATGTGGTCAACCTCTTTATCCTGGGTTTGATCCTGCCCTCGACCGACAGCCGTCTGCTCGGCGCCTCGGGCGCCAACACCAAGGCCTCGCCCTTTGTGCTCGCCATCCAGGACGCCGGCATCAAGGTGCTGCCCTCCATATTCAACGCGGTCATCACCATCTCCGTGCTCTCCGTCGTCAACTCGTGCACTTTCGGCTCGACCCGCACCGTGCAGGCCATGGCCACCCGCGGCATGGCCCCGCGCATCTTTTCATACGTCGACAAGAAGGGCCGCCCGCTCTGGTGCGTCGCCCTGCAGATCGCGTTCGGTCTGCTTTCTTTCATTAGTCTCGCGGGCAAGGGCGGCAACGACTTTTTCAACTGGCTGCTCGCGCTGTCGGGCCTCTCGTTTGTCTTTGTCTGGATGGCCATCTGCATCACGCACATCCGCTTCCGCCGCATCTGGAAGGCCCACGGCCGCTCGCTCGAGGAGATCCCCTACAAGCCCACCCTCGGCGTCTGGGGCAGCTACATTGGCGCCTTTTTGAATTTCTTCTGTCTCGTCATGTCGCTCTACAGCGCCTTGTATCCGACGCCCGACGCCAAGCCCAACGCCAACGTCTTCTTCCAAAAGTACCTCGCCTTCCCCGTCGTGCTCGCTTTTTACGTGTTCTGGAAGATCTGGTCACGCGACTGGCGCGGTCTCGTGCCCATCCAGGAGGCCGACATCACCACCGGCCTCGTCGTCCTCACGCCCGAGCAGATCGAGGAGCGCCGCGTCCTCCGCGAGAACGAGAACAAGGCCGCCAAGTGGTACAAGCTTCCCTGGACCATCATCCGTGGTCTTGTTTAAGGGGTTGCTGGAAGAGAAGGAGGGGGGGGGGGAGAGGTGACGAGAGAAGAATATCGGCATTCCATTGTCATTCACGTATCATTCTTGTAAAATGATCTTTCATTCAGGTATACGCAATATATTTTGTCGTGCGTATTAAGCTATTCATGGTTTTCAGTGTCAGCAGTTTGTCTCTCAAGATGTCATCTGGTATCTCGTCTCATCTCGTATCTCATCTCGTCTCTCATCTCGTCTCTCATCTCGTCTCTCATCTCGTCTCTCATCTCGTCTCTCATCTCGTATCTCATCTCGTATCATTGCTCATCTCTCATCTCTCATCTCATCTCGTCTCATCTCTCGGCTACCCCGCTACAGCTCATCCTTCTTATCCCACCCCATCATACTCCGCAGCCATGACGCACCCGGAATCGACACGGCCGCCATGGGCGGGTACTCTTTGCCGTCGACCGTGACGCGCGGAGTGCACGTGCACCAGTCCGACTCAGCCACTCCCGAGAGGGCCTGAGGGATGTGGCGGCCGCAGCCACGCCACGACTTTTTGGCTGTGTTGTTAGTCTGTGTGTAAAACGCGAGGCTCTCTGAGAACTCACAGCAAGTAGGGCAGACGGTTCCGAAGCACATTGTCAAGGTGTTTTGTTGAGTAGGCAGATGGGGAAAGGTATTGGTCAAACAGAAAGACTACGACGCGACGCGGATCCCTCCCACTTATATACCAAACCAAGCCCCCCCCGACTTCTTCTTCCCCCGAATTCTCCCCCCGAATTCTCCCCGATCACATCGCCGAGTGGGGTACACGCCACGCCACGTGATCGCCGACTATAAGATAAGTGTCACGTGATGCAATTTTAACGTCATTCGGCGATGTTGGCCGAAAGAGGCAAGAATGAAGAAAGCTAGAATAAAAGTCGCCGATTGTTCACATTTCACCATTATACAAGGTAGTCCTTGCGTTCTTCACAGAAAGTAAACGAATTTTGAAAAGAGTCTATTAGAAAAAGGATAAGAGAAATGAAAGTCTATGAGAGTTGGTCAAGTAAATCTGACGAACAATATGTGTCATCGCAAAAATAGGGACACTTGGGAAAAGTGATCGACGCAGTCGCCGACTGGTATCATTTCCAAAACTATACACGTAAACGAGAAAAAAAAGGAAAATAAAGGAAAGGAAATAGGTAAAAAAAAAGTGACAATCAAGGAAAGACTGAGAATAAAGGAAAGAGAACCTTTGCAGTAGTAAAAACCCCTCCAAAAATATCTCCCCGACTCTTTAAAATTTTTATGCACCTCCAGGGCTCTTTTTTGACCTGTTGGACTATTCCATCCCGAGAAAGACCTCTTCCTTACCAGGCCATCTTGGCCAGGGTGCCGGTGGGCCAGCGACGGACAGCAGCCTTGCGGAGCTCGTCGAGGGAGAGCAGGCCGAGACCGAGGGCGGCGGGCAAGAAGTAGGAGTAGGCCGGGACGCCCGAGGTGCCGAGGACGGACTGCAGCTTGGGGATGTACAGCCAGATGACGGCGATGCCGAGGGCGGCGACCATGGCGGGGAAGAGCATGGGGTTCTGGGTCTTCTTGTTGAAGATGGGCGGGTGGGAGAAGATGGAGAGGGTGCGGGTGCGGACGCTCATGAGGTTGAAGAACTGCATGACGACGAGGTTGATAAAGTAGATGGACGAGGCCTCGTTGATGCGCTTGTTGAGGCCGTCGAGCTGGCCCACGGACTCGAGGAAGGCCGGGTCGTAGTTGCCAAACTTGAACCACAGCTGGCCAAAGGGCACGCCGTGCGACTGCAGGTACCAGTACGAGACGGTGAACGACAGGACGGTCTCGATGTTGCCGACAAAGGCGTACGCGTGGAAGATGAGCTGCCAGTTGACCAGCTTGGTGGTGCGGACGTTGCGGGGCGGGCGCGTGAGCAGGTCGGCCTCGGGCTTCTCGTAGGCCAGGACGATGGAGGCGATGCAGTCGGTGAAGCAGCAGATGATGATCATGAGGAAGGACGACAGAATCTGGGGCAGACCGAAGAAGACGTTGGTGAAGACGGGCCAGAACTCGGACCACGAACCGGCGGGGAGCAGGTAGGCGATGATCTTCTTGAGGTTGTCAAAGACCAGACGACCGTACTTGACAGCCTCGACGACCGACGAGAAGGTCGAGTCGTCGAGCAGGACCATGTCGGCGGCCTCGACGGCAATGTCGGAGCCACCAGCCAGAGCGATACCGACATCGGCCGACTTGAGCGCGGGAGCATCGTTGACACCGTCGCCGGTCATGCCGACGATTGCGTCGCGGGCCTGGAAAGCACGGACAATGCGCAGCTTCTGGTCGGGGGTCGTGCGGGCAAACACAATCTCGGGGTACGAGAAGATCTGGTCCCACTGGTACTCGTTGAGCTTCATGATGTCGCGGCCGTTGAGCACCAGAGCAGCGTGCGGGGCGGGCAGGGGCTCAAAGACGCCCTTGCGGCGCGAGGACAGGAAGAGCCACTTGCTGCCGCCGGCCTTCTTGGCACCGCCCACCACGTTGTCGTCAGCCGAGAGGTCCGCGCCGCTGCCGGCCGAGGTGTCGACCTTGCGGTAGCGGGCCAGGTTCTTGATCGTGTGCACATCCTTCTCGATGACCATGTTGCACTGGCGGGCAATGGCTAGGGCCGTCAGGTCAAAGTCGCCAGTCACCATGAACGTGCGGATGCCGGCGCCGCGCAGCGTGCTCATCACACCGGCAATCTCGTCGCGGGGAGGGTCGATCAGGGCGAGCATGCCGACCAGGGTCAGGCCGCTGTTGATCTCGGCCTTGACGCGGTCGTCGACGTCGTTGGTCAGGTCGGCCGGGTTGCCCGAGGTAGGGACCATGCCGGCACCGAGAACCTTGCGCGCAATCAGAATGACACGGCGGCCGTTGGCCGACCAGCGGTCCTTGAGCTCCTTGGCCTGCTCGCGCAGGGCGGGGGACAGGGCGATGACGGTGTTGGTCTTGGGGTCGATGGTGCTGTCGCACTTCTCAATCAGGATATCGGGGGCACCCTTGACCAGGAGCAGCGTGGACTGGGGCGACGACGGGTGGATGCCAGTGGCGGCAAAGTTGCCGGCCTCGGCCTCCTTGGGCGACATGGCAGCGTTGGCGACGGAGCGGTTCTCCTCGGCAGAGCCGGTGTCCTTGAGAGCGAAAGCCATGGCCATGTACTTGTTGCGGCTGTCAAAGGCCAGCTCGTACACCGAGTTCCACGAGTTGCGGAGACGGTCGATGGGGCCAATGTGCTCGGCCAGACGCAGGGCGGCCTGGTCGGTGGCGTTACCAAAGATGCGGCGCTCGTCGATGGGCTTGCCCTGGGTCTCGGCGTCGAAAGTCGAAGCGTTGCACAGACCGGCACCGGCGCGCAGCTGCTGCAGGATCGAGGTGCTGCCCTGGGCGGCGGCGGTCGAGACGGCCTCGTCGGCGGTGTAGGTGTCGGAGCCGAGCGAGCAGTCGGTGACAAACATCTTGTTCTTGGTGAGCGTGCCGGTCTTGTCGGAGCAGATGACCGAGACGGCACCCAGCGTCTCGACGGTCTTGAGCGACTTGCAGAGAATGTGCTGCTGCTTCATCAGGTTGGCGGTGATGGTCAGCGAGGCAGTGGTGGCAATGGGCAGACCCTCGGGAATGTAGGCAATGGCGACCGAGACACACGACACAATCAGCGCCGGGACGCTGATCCAGTCGGGGTACGTCGGGTGCAGCCAGCCGCCCCAGGTGGCAGCCAGGGCAACGATCCAGGTAACCATGATGGCGAAAATGAGCATGACGAAGCGCAGAATCTCCTTCTCAATGGTCGTCAGGGCCGACTTGGGAGCACCAGTGAGCTTGGCAATCTGGCCAAAGACGGTCTCGTCACCAGTCGCCACAACGACACCGCGAGCAGTACCGGAAACACAGTGCGTGCCCTGCAGACCAATGCAGGGGGTCTCGAGGAAGTTGGACTTGTTGTTGTCGGGCTCGATCGAGGCCTTGATGGGCTTCGACTCGCCGGTCAGGACGGCACGGTCGACGGACATGTCGTGGGAAGCCTGCAGGTAGCGGACATCGGCGGGGATACGGTCGCCGGCCTTGACCAGCAGAATGTCGCCGACAACAATGTCGGAGGCCTGGAGCTCGATCTGGGTGCCGCCGCGGATGACGTGGCACGACTCGGGAAGCATGGCGGTGATGGACTGCATGACACGCGACGACGAAAAGTCCTGCCAGGCGTTGAAGAGAGCCTGGATGACGAAGACGGCAATCAGGACGATACCGAGGGCCAGGTTGGCCACGGCCGGGTTGGGGTTGCCCAGTGGCTTCCACGAGAGGAAGACGAGGATGCCACCAACGCACAGAATGGAACCGAAACCCTTGAAGAAGTAGCCGAGCCACTTGCTGAGCCACGGGCTCGGCAGTGGCGTGATGCGGTTGGGGCCGTTCACCTTGAGACGGTGGCTGGCCTCCGACTCGGCCAGACCATTGTCCAGGTCCACCTCGAGACGCGTGCCAATCTCCTTGGCCGTGATCTTGTGCCAGTCAATCGACTCGAACTTGATAACCATGGCATCCTTGCTCTTGGCCTGCTCGTTCTGGCGCTGCATCTCAGCCTCGTCAATGTCCTGGGACCTGTTTTTGTTAGGGTGTGCTCAAGAGACTTGCTGAGAGTAAAATGACGTCAAGGGGACGAGAAACATACAGAGTGCGGTACTGAATAGGCAGGGCGTTGGCAGGGTCGATCGAGCGGCGGGACGAGCGCGAGCGGCGGCGGGCAGTGGCCGGGACGTCCTCGACATCGCGGCGCGAGACGCGGACGTTGCCCTTCTCCTCGTCGCCCGTAAAGGCGATAGAGTTCTCGACAGCCATTGTTGGACGTTTATTAGACAGATCAACTGTCAAAAGGAGAGCCCAAAAAGGTGCAAGAGGGGGGTGGAGGGTGAAAAGAAGGTTGAATAAAAAAGAAGGAAGGAATGGAAAGCGAATAAGACAAGAGAAAAAAAAAAGAAGAGAGAGACGTGGAACAAGAAAGAGGGACAAAAGGTATTTATGGACGAGCCTTGTTCAACTCCGACTATCTGGGACCATTATGCTCACAGTACCAGATTAGCAAAGGGGTGGGGGGTGTGTATGTACAGTATGTGCGTGGAAGGAATAAGGAATGGGTAGGCTCGGTCTACCGTTCGTAGTGTCGCTCTCTCTCTTTTTTTCTTTTTTTTTTCTTTCCTACTGTTTTCCTACTCTGTAGAGTGTCATTTCTTTTTCCTCTTTTTTGCTCTTCCCATTGCTGGGCCACGCCTATGCGCTTACACGCCTGCTAGTGGATCAAACTAGCGCCGCTGGGCCCCCCGGTGCCCGTTTTGCCTCTTTTTACTTTTTCCTCTTTTTCTTTCTCTTCTATTTTTTTCTTTTTTTCTTTTTTTCCTTTTCTTATTGTTTCTCTCTCTCTCTCTTTCGCGTGGGCCGTGCGGGACGGGTTTGCCCACCACCTCTCTTGCCAACGCCCCTCCCGTCCTTCTCTCTCTCTCTCACGCAGTCCCTCTCTTTGCTTCTTTTGCTTCTCTGTCTCTTTTGTCTCTTTCTTTTTTTGGTCAAACGGAGCACCATGTCCGTGTTTCCAGTGTTCCCAGTGTTTCCAAACCACTTAAATCCATCAGGCTATTTTTTTTTGTTTTTTTTTTGTTTCGTTTCTTTTGGCCACTCTTCTTTTTCCTCTTTACATTTTGTTTGTTCAGTCTTTTTTTCTGTGGATTTTTTAATTTATGAATTGCATACCGCGTA
This sequence comes from Intubia oerlemansii, assembly GCA_020002355.1. NCBI lineage: Eukaryota > Fungi > Ascomycota > Sordariomycetes > Ophiostomatales > Ophiostomataceae > Intubia > Intubia oerlemansii. The sequence goes on along the minus strand of JAGKRZ010000181.1, from coordinate 29,800 downwards.
ACTCGTAGGCGACTCCGTGTCAAAGAGGAAAAGAAGAAAAGAGGAAAAGAGCTCGACAGACGGGAAAGGAAGGTCTTCTTGCCACTCGCAATGTACTCGTACTCGAGATCTACTCGAGATATTCTCGATATTCTCGATATCAAACAACAGCTTTGTCGGCTTATTACGTTACAACAAACACGAGGGGCTCGCAGGGCTCCAGAGATAAAGTACGATATCTGCGTCGCATGCACACACACACTCGCTCACTCTGTCTCTCGGCCTGCCTGACAGGGAAAGTCCCATGGGGGTGCACGGCCTCTCAAGTCTACGAGTACTCGCATGGAGTAGCATCACAACGCCATCTCTTCATGGGTTTGTTCGGCGTGCATAAGAAAGGTACTTGTCCCATGTACCTTGCAGCGGCCGACGGCTCTCCCGTTGCAACCTGTCTACGAAGCATGTATTCCGTATGGTGCTTTATTTTCTGCACAAGCTCGCAATCCACTGCGCCACTAGCGAGGGGGGAGAGAAAAGCGATCGCGAACTTTGCCATTCTGCGACGTGCCAGGAGCTTGGCCATGGAAGAGGCATTTTTGAAGAGGTACATTGATGTTGTACCTTGTACCTTTGTACCCATGTACCCCGTCCACGCTATTTTCTGCTCCCGCTCTTTGCGCCCGCGCTACTCCTACATTACCCTTTGCAGAACTAGTCCCCCCCCCCTCCTCGTACGGAGTACTCCCGTACCGGTGGGACGGACGCGTGCAAAGACGCAAAGACTCGACGCACTGGTCAACCCAGGAGGGGGGAAAATTACGTCGTGGAGGAGCCAAAATGAAATGAGGTGCAAAAAAATTTCACAATTTTCATAGTTTCATATTGCGAGGAACAGAGATCTGAATGTGACAACTGATGGAAGCCAGGGGTGAAAAGAGAGAAAAGAGTGAGGGGCTTGACGAAAGCGTACGTGTACAGCGGCGGACGTTGGTATACTCGTAGTTTCTATTTTGCTCTATTCGTCTTCATCCGAGACAGTGTATTTTTGTAGAATATGGGCAGACTCATGCCAAGAGGAAATACCAATGTCGGCATAGGCGACGCCTCCCGGAGCGTGTTGCCTAGAGACTGCCTAGAGCACTCGAAAGTAGAGGATGGGGGATTTCTTTGAGGGCAAAAGAATTACAGTGGGCTCTCTTTTCCACTACAGGGGACAACACAGCCTAGCTTCGCCTATTCCGTCGCCTAGACACAGCCTGGATGGGCAGTCTGGCCGCTGAATATAGCCCAGAACGGCCTGGCTCCAGCGTTCTAAACGGGTGGCACTGGCTGACACAGTTTGGACACTGTGTATATTGCAGCGCTAACCAGTGTCCTATAAGGCGCATACTGTGCTGCATAGCCTGAAAGACTTTTTTGTTTTGTGAGAAAAACTAGCACATAGCTAAGGCTGCCTGTTGCCGCTGCCATTGAATGCACCAACTACTCGTATTCTTTGGCTGTGCTTGGCTATGACTGGGTTTTGTTACAGGTTGCCTCTCGCTCAGTATCGGCAAGCAAAAGAAAGCAGTGAATGAGCAAAGAGTTATCAATAATTACCAAAAATTATCAAAATCAAATCACCCACAGCTCAAAGGTAATTCCGCACATGTGGGATGTCAACGGGCAGGTCTTGGCAATGGACGTGCGCCTCTCTACGTACCTACCGAACCCCTGACCAAAACAGACGATCTTCGGCTGTATCCTTGTGTACATTTAAAAGGTACATTTTAATCATCTTTGAAAAAAATTGTGTTCATTTGTCTTTGGCACATCGCACAGTAGACAAAAATAGGTTTCTCCTACTTCGTTTACAATCTGCCCACTTCTTGTCAACTTCCTATTTCAGAACTCGTCCGTCTCAATGGCAACAAGCGGAGACCTACCTATGGAGTACATACATGTATCTTATTACATGCACGACGTATGCAAGTTTTTAATCTTCTTTTCTTCTTTTGGGGGGAAATTGTTTCATCGAGCTTGTCTCCGTCGCCCTTCAAACTGTCTGCAAGAGTGGAGAGCTCAAGCTCCGTCGCCCAGATCCAAAAAAATCCACACCAAACGTCTTTGCATCGTTTCTTGTGCTACGTCGCACAACTTGATTCTCATCGGCAGGCCATTGTAGAAAAACGTGGTTAGTTTGTCCGGCGCCTTCTCCGTCACATTTTCTACATGGAGAGAGTTGCTCCGAGCCCACGTCTATTCCGTACTCCGTACGAGCTGCAAGCAGGTCTAATTTTTTTAAAGATTTTTTCAAGGAGCCAAAAACGCGTCGCCGCGCGTGTGCCGGGATTTGAAGTTTTTTTTTTGTTCACTTCTTTTTAGCATCGTCAACGGCGCCGTCGTCAAAGCGATCTTGCTCGCTACGGTTGGCCACCTTCCTGATTTGTTGACAAAATTGACAATATCGACAAGTCTGAACGGATCGAATTTGAGGTGTATTGCAGTTCTCGGTCATACCGTCCCTCCAACGTGGGTAGTAAGACGCCGTTCGAGTACTCGTACATGTATCTTGCATCTAACTCCGCAGAACTCGTACTCGGTATTCTTACTTTTACCTCGTGCATAGCAAAGATACTCCGTACATGCACGTCGTGCGTCGCACTCCGTAGCTGAAGACTGGGTGCAGACTGAGTGCAGAGAGACACGACTTTTTTATGACTGCTCCGCATTCTATTTCCGCATGCAGCAATAAAACTGGCAGTACGGAGTATCGTACGGAGTGCGAATTACGGACACATGTACAAAGTGCACGTACCGCTGGTGCGACAACAGGGGGGTGTCCCGGGACAAATGTGAAAAACAAGTAGAAATACAACCTTGCCCACAGTCCAAGCGCAGTACAGAGTAGGTATGTCATCATAGTGCAGCATAGCGCCGCTAACAGAAAAAGGCGCAACGGTGCTGTGGCACGCGGTAGGGCGCCTGACGTGTTTCAACGAGGGGAAGAGGAGGAGGAGGAGGGGGTGTGAACACCCAACATGTGAATGCAAGAAAAGGATTGCGAACAGACCAGGGAAGAGGAGGTGGACGAGTCGGGCGAGTATGTAACAGCAATATTACGAGTATTGTGTACATGAGGCCTCCTTAACACAAAAGACGCTGCATAATTATAGGGATCATTCGCCAACAAGATCTCTATATGATAACGACAACCATTTCGTCATGGCCACAAGCACAAGCCATCGTCGTCATAGTCATCACGGTCGTCCCTTGTGTGTTCCATTCGCAGGCACAGACAAAATCTTGAATGCACGGAATACGCAAACAAACAAGAGCCAAAAAAAGACATAAATACATTGTCCATGTACCTTTGCAAGTACCTTTGTACCACGGGCGCCACAGTCCCGAACGGGGTAGGATCCGCTAGCTCCCGAAGCTTTGGTCCAGACAGAAAAGCACGCTAAAGAGGGATTCGACAAGCGCTAGAGAGACGCTAACTACCTGTTCCCGAAGCGTACGAGTGGTATGGCAGGTCGCTAGCCTGTCGTTTCTTTTTGGGAAGGTGTGTGTGTGTTTTTATTTGCCCGTCACAAAATTCACACCTAGCCCACTTTTTGGCTTTCTATGAGTGATTTACAGCACGCAAAAAAAAAAAATGAGTGATTTTCTGGCCTTTTACTTTTTGCTCTTCCTTTTTCTTGCGGTCGCTGCTGCGCGCTCTCTCTGACCATTACTCCGTATGCTGAGGCATTTTCTGCTGGTCGCCTTTTTCAGAGGTTTTCTGGCCCTTTTTTTTTTTTGCCCGTTTTGTGGTATTCGGCCCTGCCTCCTAGTCTTGTTTTTGATGGCTTTTTTGCTGTCGCATAGGTTCGCTACGCGTCCACCGCCAGTTTCCTGCTCACTCACCTTGGACTCCTGGTTCCATACGTACGGAGTAATGTTGCCAGTACTCCGTACACAGCCCGTCCTTGCTAGTCGAGACAATGGTAGCGAGCAGCACGGTCCTGGCTGCGAATGTATATAAAGACCCCAATGATCACATTCCTCGCTTCAAAATTTTTCTTTGATTTGCTTGATGCCATTTGGGTCATTTGGGCCGTTTGCGACGCGATATTGAATCCGACCATCCTCATATAAAACGACGTCCAAACATGGGCACACGACACTGCATGGGGGTTGCATATGCCAAGATTGTTTGACAAGTACCGTCCCCATACTCTCTGTGGGGGTCCGGTACATGACCTCTCTTCACAATAGGGAAAAAGAGGACAACGAGTGTCGAAGCAAGTCTTGGGTGGAAAGGGACTGCAGAGAAAAAAGTGGCGGACAGCGTTCTCTATGGAAACAGTATGGGGGAAAGGGAGTGACCCGTAAAAAGTTTCAAGGGGGCAGTGCTATCACACGTGTCATTTGCAGCCATGGCAGCTACGAGTACGAGTAGCTATTTGCCTACGGAGTACGAGATGTGTGCTCCGTCTCAAATTTTGAGAGGGAAAAAAAGACGGAAGAAAGGTACAGAGGTACAAGCCGGTACCCATGTATCGGGTAGACCCACACTCATGTTAGCCGCAACGTTTAGCGCGATGCTTAGCTTGTTAGCGCCGGTACACTGCCGCCGCTGTACTGGTAGGGCTGGGGTAGGCAAATCTGGGTGGCGTCGAGGTAGATGGGTCGGATGCGGCTAACAGCATCCATTTTGGCACTAACCACCGTGTTAGCAAAAGAAGAAAATAAAGGGGAGATTGCAAAAGAAAAAGGAAAAAGAGCAAAAAGAGGAGAGCACAGAAAACCACGCAGATCAGGTGGGGGCCCTCCTCTTGAAAAGGCGCATTTGCACCTTTTGCACCTTTTCGCACCTTGGAAAAAGGAACCACGGTTTACCCAAATAGGAAGCAGCCTACCGCTGGTACGCCAACGTCGCGCGTTTTTCTTGCGTCTTCTGACATTTGGCTATGAGCGATTTTGTACCAGGTGATATTGCCAAAACAAACATGGTAACAGCGACAGTTTTCTTGCTTTTTATTTTTTTTGTCTCTATTGCAATGAAGGGAAGAGCTGGGACTTTTCGGCCGCGCAACTTGCCCCCACGAGCAAATTTGCAAGAGAATAAAAAATGAAATGAAGGATGCAAAGAAGAATGAAAGAAGCAAAGAAAACAACTAGCAGCAAAAAAAAAATTAGACAGGAAGAGCGAAAGCAAGCGACAACGAAAAACAAACCCGGCGAACAAGTTGTGAAAATCTTGATATAGCTTAACTGCGTAGCTTGTTGGCAACGAGGCGTACTCGTACGGGTAGCTCGTCATCCAACTCGTCGTCAGTCTCGGTCATCCAAAGAGGCAAAACACTACGGCGCACTCTTTTTTCTTCAAGCTAATTTGTGTATATGAATTTTCTAGGACCAAGTCTACATCTATGCCGAGCTATGGAGAAACGATGTGGCGACGAGATGACATTTTCCAACGGTCTGACAACCCATAACGAAAAGAAAAAAAAGATCGGGTGACGTGGAGTCGTAAAATCGTAAAATGAAGAACGGCCACTCCGTGCTCAGATGAGACAGTACCATATACAGTATATCTCCAGAACATCTCCAAGGATCATGAAACGTACTCCATACGTCGATCAAAGGAGCGACATGAATAATGTATCTTTTTTTGTCAAAAACAGAAAAAGAAATATATAGAACGGAAATGGAAGAAAAACAAGGCTGTCGATCTAAAGGAGGGCATGGTGTACTTTCATGTTGTAAAACGAGATGAAAATGAGCAAGTCAGGAGTGCAGGCCTTATCGCACGGTCCTCCATGTGAGGGTGTAGGGAGTAAGAGTACAAAAGTAGATGTACATGATTCTCACGGCCACGCCATATACCATGTGAGATGATCACCGAGCCCTTGTCCAGCCGTTCAAAGCCGATGCGACTAGGCCTTTGTTCAGAGGCAAGATACAGATATTACGAGTAATGTACAGGCGAGCTGCCAGAGCCGGTGTATCTTACTCGTACGTGTCGTAGGTACATGTACATATACTCGTAAGATACACCTACCTCGTAGCCGGTGTGATACATGTACGTCGTATATTATATAGATGTACTCGCGATGCAAGGTACCTACGCTACTCCTTGTTCCTGCGCATCTTCCTTGTACATCTGAGCACGCGCCTCCCATGACACCCCCGGTTGTTCTTTCTTTGCCCCCATATCTCTTTTTTTTTTTTTTTGGCTGACCTGGCGTACACCCCCCCTGCTGCATATCGATATTTCATTAATGTTTTTATTACCTGACATGATCTAACTCGAGTGGGAGGGAGGGCCCTCGCAAGCGAGGAAGGCTTTGAAGCTGAAGAAGAAGGAGAAGAAGAAAAAGCGTGGACAGCTGCTAGCAAAAATACATATATATCCCGAGGCTCTCGCTCCATTTTCACGTACCTGCAGATGGAGGTACGGTCTCTTTCTTGGGACCATATGCTCGACCAAGCCAGACCCCGGGACAGCCAGTCCTTTCAAGCACCAGCCAGCAAATTTCTGAGTACGGAGTACACGATGCACTGTTACCTTTTTTCTCGTCTGTCCTCGTCGACATCCATCTCGACTCTTTGCGACTCTTTGCGAATCTTTCGACTCTCTTTGGTCATGACATATCTTGAGCCATTTTCTGAACTTGTGGTTCGGACCAGACTCTCGGATGTTGTGCTTGATGGGAGGGGGGTGTGAGCCAACAGAACGTCGTAGTGGTGGCGGCAAGCATCCAATAATGATGGCCAGACCTTCCGAGACCCTTTGAAGACCTAGTGAGACGTCTGATTCGCCCTTGCCGTCTTTGTCTTGATATCTGGGTCGAGGCAGCCTTGTACATGTAGTGGTATTTGCCGCTGTTCTCCCGTCGTGATGGCGTCGTAATATCTTGCTCAGCTTGAGTCTCTTCTGGCCGCGTTTGCATTATGCTACCTTCTTTTTTAGCCTGCTTTCTTATTCTCATGCACGTTCACTCCTCATTACGGTACTCCACGCATCGCCACGGCTGCTTCCTATTCTCCTTGCCCTAGTCTGGGAGTCTAAGATGCCTACTTTGCATGTATATCACATATATATGGCTCAGGCAATAATGTTCGGCTTCACCTTCCCAATCGATGCATCTGCATGCACGAGAATATTATATACATGTACATGCACATGTATCTTACATCGGTTCCGCGTAGGTATAGACACCATGTCTGCGACTCGGTACGGGCTCAGTTCCATCCCACGCTTCCTCCCCAAACGCTACAAAGACTGCTGCACGTCTCCCACCCTCCCCCCCTTCTCCGATGTGTGGAGGGTGGAGAGTCCCCTTCCCTCCCAACCATGCAGGCTCAGTTTTCTTTTGCCCTTTTTGGGCAGTGTGGTCTTTTTCTCCCTTTTTGGTTTGCCTATATTTGTCTTTTATTTTGCTGTCGCCTGTCGTTTCCACGGCCTTGCCGCGTGGATGGATGGAATCCTTGCTGCTTGCACCTGTTGATCTAGTAGAAAAAATCAGAGGAGAGAGAATAAATTCCAAGAAGTGATAAAATCAATAAATACACACGCAATAAAAATACGTCAACTGAGGAAAGGCGCGTTGAAGTGAAGAGAAAAAAATAAAAGAAAAAAAGAACAAATCCGATCCGGCGTCTATGCGAACGCCGCGTTGCTCACCCTGCACTGCTACACGGGTCCATGATCCCCGTACGGCGTACGCATACTTTGAAAAAGGACGTACTCATCGTTATGGGCCCCCATGCTACGGCGTATGGACGCATGAATATCGAAAACGCATCTCGGGAATGGTATGCAGTCGTGCCTTCTACATTAGGAAGGTCACCAACTCGGCTGGTCAACCGCGCGAAGTTGAGCAAAAAAAATGGCGCTGTGTGACGAGAGAGACAATATTTCGTGGGGAGGGATATCGGCCAGCTTGGATTGGTGATGTTGGGTGTTGGTCCCCTTATTGTCGTTTGTGCGCGGCAGGGAATATTGGTAAGGGATTTTTCAAAAAAAAAAAATTACAAAAAGACCAAAAAATTGGGATTACCGTGAATCGAACACGGGTCTCCTCGGCCACAACGAGGTATTCTAGCCACTAAACCATAATCCCTTTATCGGTGATGAGATAAGAGCTAAGATCTAGGCTTTAAGAAGGAAGCTGTATTTGTGCGAGCCGTGGCCGTAATAACCAGGCACTCTCTTTCAGGTATTCTAAATATTCTGTAAATATAAAGAAGCAAAACAAAAAAAAAAAAAAACATTAAATAATAAATAATTTATTTATAAAAATGAAAACAGCAAGAACATAAAATAAAAACAAAAATAAAAATAAAATAATTTATAATTTCAAGATGGAAGAATTCATTTGGGTTTTTTTATCAACAATTTTCAAGTCAATATTATTTTCTACTGATTTTTCTGTGTGAAATTCCAATGGTTGAATTCCACCGGATAATTTACGGCGAGAAATGTTTACACACGTCCGGATGTTCAGAATGCCTATTTGACTAAAAACCAACCGGGCTGCAACGGAGCAGACTTGCATACCTCGACACAAAAACAGTAAAAACCAACATCCCGTCATCTCAAACAGCGCACAAGCAGGACGTAGGAAAGCAGGTACCCGGCAGATGACAGCGTTGCACGCGCACGTCATACAGAGAATTTGTTCTGGTCACCGGCTGAAAAAAAAAAGACATCGAGGTACACGATCATCGGACCGGATGAGTATGAGTTGTCGGAGGCCAAGGCCGGTCACCGGCTGAGGGATGAGGGATTTCAGAAACAGCTTTTTACGGAATAAATAACAATGTATCTTACCGATGCATCGAGACTGTCCCGTTACACCGAGGGACTCTTACTCTTGTCACCGCTTCACTCCTTCACTCGTTCACTCTTTTACATAATAATACGACCTTTTTGCCGACGACAGTATTGCCTCATTCAGGGACGCAAAAAAAAAAAAGAGGATCTTGCCAGAACCAAGATTCATTCTTGGCCGTCTCTTGGCAGGCAAAAAAGGCACAAAAAGGCACAAAAAAAATGAGACGCCTGCTCTAGACAAGGGGAACACCGACAACAAGGAACAGGACCGGCATCCTGGATTTTTGGCTTTTGTTACGTAAAATAACCCCCCCAAAGACGACGTGCGTATATATTTCCCTCCCACGCTGGCCACCGTGAGGTCGGGCAACGATGGCACATGCTGAAGCAAGATACATGCACAATGTAAGATACTTGGTGCGTTGCCTATTACGTACTATATATTCATGTATATGTGCTGTGTATCCGATATTCTCTTTCTTTCCTTCTTTCCTTCCCCAATACGGATTATATGTATTACCGCTTGTCTGTATCCATAGTATGCTGTCCACCTATACTGGTGGGAAAACGAAAGCGTGCGAGACTTGAGAGGCACGAGAGACGTAAAGACCTGCGAGGATCTCTATTTAAAAACCGAATCGTTTTCTGGCCTTCCCGCGCTTCTCATGTAGAAAAAAAATAAAACGGTAGAAAATATACAATGAAAATACAATGGCAAAAAAGAGGAGCAAAATTCAGACAATGTATAAAAGGGAGAAATGTGTGGGAGAGAGAGAGAGTGAGAGAGAACAAAAAAACAACACGTAAACGTCGTACAGGAGAAAAAAAGAGAAGAGGTGCCACCGAAGCGGGTCGCCGGTGGAGAGTGGGAGGGAACATTGAGAGAGAAATGACAGGAGAACAGAAAAAGTAGGGAAAGGAAAAAGGACATGATGACAAAATGGGACGAGAGACGTAAGGAGCACGGAGCAAAAGAGCAGAAAGACCTGCACGGCTGGCCCGCTGGCCCGCTGGCCTGGCTTGGCCCGCTGGCTTGGCTTGGCTTGGCCCGCCGGCCACTTGCCGCTGGCCACCACAGGCCCCTTCCTCCTCGTGGCAGGTGCATAAGCCTGGCGGGACACCTTTCGCATTGTCCCGCCTTTGACAACTCTCCAACGCAAGGCACCCGGGCTCCATACCGCTCCCGCATGGTCTCCAGCGCGCCGCATTGTCTCCAGCGCGCCGCATGCCGCATGCCGCATATGCATGAAGCCGGGATGCACGATGCTAAAGAGATGCTAAAGATGGAGACCGGCTGTCAAAAAAAATCTGCAGGGCACCAACGACTGCATAATGTTCCGTGTTCTAGTCCTCGTGTCTATTGTCCTTCTTTCTTTGTCCCTTCTTTGTCCTCTTCTCCCGACCCCCAAAACCTTTACCGCCGCGGCTCATAGTCCAGATCGCGCTCCACCATCTCAATGGCCGTCAGGCTAGGGAACCGGCGAGTAAAGTCGCTAATGTAGTCGTCGCGGTCCTGCAGCGTCATGCCCTCGAGCACGGGCTGGCCCGGAAGGTCGGGGCCGATGAGTGCCGAGGAGGAAGAGCTCAAAGAACTCGGGTTGTTGGTGGCCCGACTGCCAATGTTGCTGCTGCCCGTGGCCAGGGCAGCTCCCGTTTTGGAGGCAAGGTGCGTGGGTTTCGGCTTGGCCGCCGGCTTGGGCGGAGCAGAAGGACCAGAAGGACCGGAAGGACCAGAAGAACCTGACGCCGGGCCTGCCGGCGTTCCAGTTCGGCTGACACTTGATGGCACCGGTGTCCGGCGGATAGGCATACTGGACATATTGGGCATATTGGACACATTCGACGTGTCGCGACGGTCGTCAAAGCTGCGGCGAGTCGGGGCCGTCACGGCAGGCTGCAATGCCGCATGCGCAGGCTCGCGACCGTCGTCGGTAAAGTGGCCGTAGCCTTGTGCCGTCCGCGTCACATTGTTCGATGTCGACTGGGCCTCACTGAGCAGGTTCTGCACGCGGTTCTGGATCGACACGGCCCGCGATACGCCGCCAATGCTCTTGGGCAGAGGTGGCGGTGCTGCTGCTGCTTCTGCTGCTGCTCTTCCTCCTCCGGCAGCATAGCCAGCACCCTCAGACGGGTCGCTCCTGTCCGTCGTCTCTCGACGCGCCAGACGCTGACGATATTCGGCGCCGGCAGCAGCCACACGCTTCTCCTCCATGGACAGACGGCGGCGCTCCATCTCGCGACGCACTTCAGGCGGCATGTCTTCGGTGATCTCCAGGGCCTCCTCGTTGCTGGCGTAGTCGTCGTCCGGGTACGAGCGGGTGGGCGGGCTATGGCGGCTGGAGCTCGGTGTTGCTTCGAAGCGCTTGAAAGCATCGCCAAACTTGCCAGCCAAAATATTCTTTGTGCCCGACGAGATGGCCGTCATGCTGGACCGCTTGATGCTTGGCTGCTTGCCGAAGCCGCGGTCGCGCTTGCCATCGTTGCCTTCCATGGACCGCAGGTAGTCGACGTTGGACTCGATCGTCGTCTCCTCGGTGTGCCGCGGCGGCAGCGGCGGCTCGCGTTCACGAGAATCATAGAGCTCAGTTTGAGGTTCTGAACGGTCGTTTCTCGTTGTTGACAAGTAGTCGTTGCTGGCGTCCAGATGCGCGCTGATGGGACGAGGGCGTGTGGGCAGGGGAGGGGCCGCCTCGGACGACATGTCGGTGGCGTCTGCGCCGCGCCGGCTAACCTCGAGCGACGGCCGCGACGACCGGCTGTCCGACATTTGTGGTTGCTGCGAGTGCTGAGTCTGGGGCCGCAGCTGCGTCGTGGACGCGTGAGTCCTCATGTATTCGTTCTTTCCGCGCAGACTCAGTGTCCGCGTAGGCTCGTTGGATGGCGGGAAGCGGTAGATGGAATAGGGCTGGCGCGAGCCGGCACTGTCCGTCGACGGGGGGATGGAGGGGCTGGCTGGAGGCGAGGTCATGGTGCCGGTCGAGACCATTTGCGGGCGTCTGTTGTTGTTGCTGCTGTCCGAGACGGGCGATGCCTGTTGGCGCTGGGCCGAGATGGCCTTGAGCTCCGGCGTGCTCGAGATGATGGCCGAAGCGCGGCTCATTTCCGACACCTTGTGCGGCGATGTCGAAGGCAGCACTGACTGCTGCAGGACGGGCTTTTCTGGTGAGGAGTTGAGACCCCGTGCCGGCCGGTTGGTCGGGTGCAGAGGCTCCGTTGACGACTTGTTGACGCCAGCTGTAGGAGGAACAGCGGGAGGCGACATTTTGTTGGCGGCTATACTGGCTGTGGCAGCCGCAGCAGTGACGGCCGTGCGAGTCGGCTTGGGGGCAATTGATGCAAAAGCCTCATCGGCAAGCCGCTGTGCTGCTTCGTTGTTGGGCTTTTGAGCTTCGGTAGCAGCAGCAGCAGCACCACCACCAGGAGCTGTGCCATCTTCAAAATCAAACCGAGCGCCCTGATCGTGAAGAATCGAGAACTGGTCGAGAGTAGGGAAGCGCGCCGACAGTTCATCGCTGGTGGCTTGCAGGCCCGGCGATGGCTTTGCGTCCAAGGCGGCAAAAGGATCGCCGCCAATCACGCGCATAGGCGACGGGCTCGGCCGTGGATGCGTGGTTGCCTGGCTGGCGGGCGAGGCGGCAGGACGGCCGCGGCGCATGGGGACAATGTCGGGGATGACCTGCTCCTGCTTTGCAGCTGGCGCAAAGACGGCACCGACGACGGGTTTTGCGGAGGTGTCGGCGGGGGAGGGTTTGTCGGCGCGGGGTTGAGGGAGTGACCGACCAGCGTAAATCTGCAGTGTTAGTTTTTGCAATCGACGGAGCTCTGATGACGCCTTTTTGACGCCAGAGTCTTTTGTTTTTCTCGCTCTCTCTACGTACATCCTTGATGGGTGGTTCTTTTCCTTGCATAGCACAAGCTTCGTGGAGGACCTGGTAGATGTTTGGACGGGACTCGAGATTCTCCTTGAGCATTGAGGCTGCAGAAAGGTTGAAAGTTAGTCACTGCACTGCACAAACCAAAGAGAGACAAAATACAGAAAGACTGCCAACATACCGATCAGCCGTTTTAACCGGTCCGAGAAGATGGGGTGGCTCGGGAAGCGGTAGCTGGCGTTGAGGATGGCGAGGGGCGAGGCCTGGTCCTCGAAAGGGGTGGTGTAGTAGCAGAGCTTGTAGAGGAGGACGCCAAGGGCCCAGATGTCGGACTTTTCGTTGATGGGCTGGCGGCGGTAGACGTCGATCATCTCGGGGCTGCGGTACTGCAGGGTGGTGTGCTTCTGGACGTCCTCGTCGACGAGACGGCACTCCATGACGTCCGTGGGCGCGGCCCTGGGCGGCGCGGCGGAGCCAAAGTCGCAGAGCTTGAAGCGGCGGCGAGTGGCTTCGCGGCCCTTGCTGATGAGGACGTTTTCGACCTTGAGGTCGCGATGCAGGAGTGGCGGCTTGAGGTAGTGCATGCAGGCGACGCCTTCGGCGACGTCGGTGAAGATGGCGAGGATCTCGGGCTCGGTCAGCCGGTGCTGCAGGCGCGTGTTCATAAAGTCCATGAGGCCGCCGCCGTCGCAGTACTCCATGAGCAAAAAGACCTCGTAGCCGCCGCCGCGCAGCTCCGAGGCGTGCGAGTCGATGTAGGTGACGATGGCGCGGTGGCCCTTGAGGCGCTTCATGGTCTCGACCTCGGTGCGCATGCCGCGCAGCGCCTCCTTGTCGGGCACGGCGACCCGCTTGAGCACCGCGAGGTCGGTGCCGTCGATGGGCGAGGGCAGCTTGACGAGGTAGACGTGGGCAAAGCCGCCCTCGGAGAGATACTTTTGGATGATGACGCGGTGAGTGCCGACTTGGATCTTGGTGCCGGGCGCAAAGGTGCCCTGCGGCGCCGCGGCAGCATAGACAGGGGCGACGACGGCCGCGGGAGCAGCGGCAACGGCGGCAGCAGGAGCCGCAGAGACATGGTGGGAGCGAGGATGGTGATGGCCAGCAGCAGAGGAAGAAGAAGAAGCAGCGCCGGAGACGGGGGCGGGCGCCGATTGGCGTGCCAAGGGCATGCCGTATGAGGCCATTTTTGGCGGGGTGATGACGGCGTCGTGTGCCAGGGTCGAGCAAGTTGGAGAAGCGTCGAGGCAGATCGTCAAATCGGCAAATCGTCAGATGGTCAGATCGTCGAGGTGGTTCGAGCAGCACGCAGCAGGCGTGGCGCCGGAGAGTCAGCGATCAGGGTCGAGCGGGAGACGGATCATGTGGCCATCAGACCGATCAGTAGAGCAAAGAAAAAAGGCGCTGAGATGGCTCAATGGGTCGCAATGCAAAGGAAAAAGGCACGTCGATGAAGGACCGAAAAAGAGAGTGCGAGAAAGCAAAAAAAAAAGGCAAAATCGCTGAATCGGTACGACAGTAAGCCGATGCCAGGCTGCCAATCTGGAGGGCTGGAGGACTGGGGGGGGGAGCGAGCGGTGTCGGTGGGTCCAGGGGGCGGTCTGGCAGCGCAAGAGTGGCTGATTTGTCCAAGGGACACGGATGGTGGATGGAGAGGAGAGAGAGAGAGAGACGAGAGAGGAGGGGGGGGGATGGCGATGGATGAGAAAAAGAGGCTCCAAAATGAAGATGAACCAAAACAGAAGGGAGGGGACGAATAGAAGGAAGGAAGCTAGCCAAAGGTGTTGCTGAAAAGGAAAGAGCAAGGGGTGAGCAAAGGAAGGCTCGAAGGGGGCTCCTGCTGCGACGACTAACTGCTACTAGTACGGAATAGCTGCTAGTGACGATTTGGCGTGTGTTCGCGGAAGCCGCAGCGCAGTGCAGTTTGGATGGAATCAGCTGCGTCAGCCAGTGGGGATGGACTGCTGCCAGCTGGCAGCGAGCTTGGCGGCCCGGCAGGGCAGTGTAAGTCCGAGAAGAGAAGGAGCCACAGACGACAATGTACCCAGGTACTTTTCCCAATCATGAGGGGAGGTGTCAGTGGCTGCCATGCCGCACAACCATCACTTACAACATGAACGCCATAAAAGATAGTTATTTATGTTTTTTTTTTTTTTTAAATCACACCAGCAAGGCATAAAATACAATTTTTGGATGACGCTGTGCGATGCGCCTAGCCTGCAAAGCTTGTCAGTTGGTGCTACTAGGCCGGGGCACTTACTATTCTCCGCGGTACCGTGTACATCTGGATGTAAGAGGTACATTGTACCTCGTGCCTCTTTGCCTGCCCCGCGATTTCGGCCTGGATCGGCACTGTTGGACGGCGACCCTTATCTCTGAACTACTCAAGCTTGGCAACCCGAGTGCGAGGATAAAAAAAAGGACGGGGCACATCACGAGGAGCTTCCTGAAAAAAGGGATATGCATAAAGTTGCGTGTGTCTGCTCGTCTTGCTTGCTCGCTTTGAAAATCGCTTGGGAAATCTCTTGAAGAGTTCCATTCTTAAAGAAAGAAGGCAAAAGCACCAACTCGGTACCAGCAGGATAGGCAAGAGCACTGCGAGTGAAAGTCGACGGAACAGGCAGGAGCGACCATGGAGAGCCGTTCGAATCTCGCCATCATCGGCTTCGTTTTCCTCGCCTTTATCGGCGTCTACAACGTCATCCGCGCCCTGCTGTCGCCATTGCGCCGCATCCCCGGCCCGCCATGGACGCTCTTCACATCGGCGGAGCTGCGATGGCACGAGATGCGCGCGGGCCGCACGCTCTACGTGCACGCCATGCACCAGCGGTACGGCCCCGTCGTGAGACTTGCTCCTGACGAGGTCTCCTTCTCGTCCTCGGCAGCCGTCAAGGAAATCTACAACACGGCCGGCAGCGGCTTTGACAAGACGACCTTTTACGACCTGTTTACCGTCTACGGCCGACGAACCATGTTTACGACACTCGACAAGGAGAGGGTATGTTGAGGGAGGAGGACAAAGGGGATGACGGAGAAGACAAAAGACAAGAGAGAAAGAAGAAGAAAGAAACAAGTCTGACAAGCAGCACGCCCGTCGACGCCGTATTCTTGCCGATCGGTATGCCAACAGCAACATTATGCGCGGCCCAGCCCTGGCCGGCATTGAGGAGCGGTCGAAGCGCTTCTTCCAGCTGTGCAAGGATGCCAAGGGAGGCGTTCTCGACATCTATGTAAGGCAGCTCTCACACGATGGCATTTTGAACTCTTGCTAACTTGACAGCTTGGTAAGTAGCCAGCTCGAATACAGGACCATTCCGCAGCCATCCCAGGACCATACCCTCTGACGGCCAGCCCTGCACGCATACGCCTTTGACTGCGTCACGCACCACCTCTTTCATCCCAACGGAACCGATTCGCTGCGCAAGGAATCCGACGCCGAGATTATGCGCGAGGTCACCTTTGACGACAGCCTTCAGAGTATGTTGCTCGTCTTCCCGTCTTCCTGTCTGCACATATCGTGGCCATCTTTGTCCCTGACAGCCTTTCCCCAGACCGCCTTGTGAGCTTCTACAGTCCCACGCTGCACGCCATCATCGGCCGCGTTCTCTCCCTCTTTGCCAAACCGCGCGAGACGCCCCTGGCCGACAACTTTGTCCTCGACACGGCCGCCAAGACCGACGCCGCCACCTTTACCCTCTCGGCCCGCATGCACGAGAAGCAGGCGCCCGCTGACGGCTTTGACTCGCTCGACGCGGCTGCCGAGTCCCTAGACCACATGGCCGCCGGCATCGACACCACGGGCGACGCCCTCTGCTTCCTCATGTACGAGCTGTCCACGCCCCGGTCCATGCACTTGCAGGAGCGGCTGCGCAAGGAGCTGCGCGACAATGCTGCTCGCGGCGACGATGCCCTCCCCTTTGACCGTCTCCCCTTCCTCGACGCCGTCGTCCTCGAAGGTCTGCGCTGCTTCCCGGCCATTCCCATGTCCCTGCCGCGTGTCGTTCCTGGTCCGGGCTGGGGCCGTGGCAGCAGCGGCAGCAGCGGCGGCAGCAGTGGCAGCGGAACCGACAAGCAGTCGCAGGCTGAGAACGGCCGCATGGTCGACGGCTACTTCTTGCCGGCCGGCACGGTCGTGAGCAGCCAGGCGTACTCGGTGCACCGCATGGACGAGTCCGTCTTCCCCGACCCAGACTCGTTCGATCCGGATCGGTGGCTTGCGGCTGATGGCGATGCCGAGCGCAAGAGGGCCTTCTTTGCCTTTGCCAGCGGTGGCCGCGGCTGCATCGGAAAGCAGTAAGTTGAACCCCCTGTCGCCGAGGAGAGTTTGCTGTCTGTATTCTAACAAACCAGCCTTGCCGTTGTCGAGATGAAGGTGCTTTTGCGCGACATCTATACCAACTTTGCAACCACGCCCGACATCTCCATGACCGACGCGTCCATGGCCATGTCGGACCAGCTCATCTCGTCGCGTCCGTTGGGCCAGCGTTGCTTGCTGCACTTTGTACCTCTCGACGAGGCTGCAATGAGCTGAAAAAAAGAAGTACAAAAGAAAAAAAAAAATACGCGGTCAAAATAGCACGTGACATCATATCGATGAGTCATCATTGATTTGTCTGAAATTTCCACCATTTTAGACCCCTCCAGGACCCACTTGCCTGCCACGCCGTGTCATGTGCAAGGGAGAACCTTTTTGCCATACTTTTTGCGTATTTTTGTATTTATTTTTGGCCCTTTATTTAATTCTTAGCTCCTTCCACATCCGCTTCGTTCCAACGACTTCCACGTCTGGAACCCACTCTAAAAAACCTGCGAAAAACTTCATCCCTCTCCAAAAAACCTCATCCCACTCTTCCACTCCTACCACACCAACCCGCACCACCTTTTCTCTCCCATTCTGCTCCAGAAAAAGCGCTGCTCTGCGTCTTCTCTGCCTACTTTTCTCTCTGCTCCTAGTGCAACCCTACGACTCTTACTTCCCCCGTCTCCCGCCAAATCTCGCGATCCACACTTTGGTGCTTCACTTTTTTCTGACTTCTCGGCCAACAACCATCTCGACCGTGCTCCCCTGCTCGACAGACCGTGACCACCCGTTTACGTTTCGGTGCCCTTGTTCGTCGACAGACCAACCTTTTCCAACACCTCTTTACCTTTCGACACCGTATATTCAGCCTGAATCGTTACGTGACTTTTGGCATTTCGATCTCGACCTCTTTTTCTCCCCCCCTCTCACGCCCCCAACAAGACACATAAAAAGCTACAGGACAACAAGTCTTGTATATGTATCAGCACGACAACATCACCGAGTCCCTTTACTCACCTCCCATTTGGCTGCAGTCCTTTCGCATAGCGCGAAAACCCTGTAGCATCAGTCAAGGTCCCTACGGCTGAAGCCCGTCCATCTCTCGTTGAAACAACATCAACAAACAAAACAATCAGCACTCACAAAACATCCGTCATTTACTTGACCGCCACTTCATGCATCCATTCCAAATACACGACTCTCCGTCCTTCCTCATGCTCGTGCAGTGTCCGGTTCAACATTGAGCATCTCTTTTACGTCTTTTTCTCGTCTTCTCGCGTCCATTTCTCCCTCCCCTAAAAAACAACAGCAATAAAATCACTATCAAATCACCCTTCCCAGTCCTTTCTAACAGCATTCGCTTCTACGTTCTTTCACGTCCAACCCCTCTATTACCGCCAACATGTCGCTCATCAACGTTCGCCGCGACGTCTCTGACGTCTTTTACCGCTACAAGATGGAGCGTCTCCAGACCAAGATCGAGGGCAAGGGCAACGGTATCAAGACTGTTATCCCCAACCTTAGCCAGGTTGCCCAGCAGCTTGCTCGTCCCGGTGCCTACCTGATCAAGTACTTTGGCTTTGAGCTGGGTGCGCAGACCAACATTGACCCGGCCGACGACCGCTGGATCATCAACGGCGCCCACGACAACGCCAAGCTGCAGGACTACCTCGACGGTTTCATCACCAAGTTTGTGCTCTGCAAGAAGTGCAAGAACCCCGAGACCGTGGTCCAGATCAAGGACGGCCGCATCTGGCTCGACTGCAAGGCCTGCGGCCAGCGCACCGAGGTCGACCTGCGTCTCAAGCTGAGCGGCTACATTCTCAAGAACGTGCCCAAGAAGGGCAAGAAGGACAAGGCCGAGCGCAAGGCGGCCCGCAAGGCCAAGCAGAACGGCTCGGCCGGCAAGGATTCCAACGGTGGTGATGCCGGCAGCGGCGACGACAACAACTCCGGCTCCGGCAAGGACAGCGGCGACAAGGACAATGGCTTTGGCATTGCCAGCGACGACGAGGGTGCCGTGCCCTCGGCTGCTCCGGCCGCTGCATCGGCTTCGGTGGAGCCGCAGCAGGACGAGTGGAAGACGGACATGACCGAGGAGGCCATCAAGGCTCGCGCCAAGGCTCTGCCCGACGACTTTAAGCAGAAGATGATGCTCAACGGCGGCGACGACGACGACGAGGACGGCGAGGGCGGCGGCCACACCGTCTACGACCAGCTTGGCGAGTGGATCATGGCGCAGGCCGAGGAGAAGGGCAGCGTCGACCAGGTGGACGGCGTCGAGGTGTACGTCAAGGCGCGCGATTTCGGCATCGAGTCCAAGCACCGCACCGTCATCGTGCTGGTGCAGACGCTCTTCAACGAGAACATCCTGGCCCAGATTCCCAAGCGCGCCAGCATGCTCAAGAAGCTGGTGACCTCGGAGCGCCACGAGAAGGCTCTGCTGGGCGGCACGGAGGCTCTGATTGGCATGCTGATCAAGGAGCACCCGGAGATGGTCGACAAGGTGGTCAAGATCCTGCACCTGTACTACAACTACGACCTGATTTCGGAGGAGGTCGTGACCAAGTGGGGCACCAAGGCCAGCCGCAAGTACACGGACCTGTCCGTCTCCAAGAAGGTGCGCAAGGCCGCCGAGCCCTTCCTCAAGTGGCTCGAGGAGGCCGAGGAGGAGGAGTCCGAGGAGGAGTCGGACGAGGACGACGAGGACGACGAGTAAAATTGTGGTTTCTCATTCTCTATTCCTCTTTCCCTACTCGCTACTTGTATTTGCTTTACAGTACGCTCTACACTCAGATTGTTATTGTGTTTGGACCGTCTCCTGAAGCTTTCGCCTAACTCACAAGAAAATTTCAATAAACTATTGTTCTCTTATTCATTTCATAAACGTGTATCATTCGTTGTACGTACTCGGGTAACAAGGGTCAGATCTACCTGGCAAAAGATACAAACTGTACACCGTCCATGACGGGCGGGTGGCTCTGCATCCATTGATCGTCATTGTCGTGATCGATCTGTATTTGTGTGTGCTGGCCCATCTTGTAATAGGCGAGCCAGACCGCATCGGCATTCACGACCGCCAGCGCATCCCGCGCCTTGGTCTCGTCGGCCGGCGTCAGGACTCGCACGGGCTTACCTGACGGCATGGCGGCCGGCAAGAGCAGCAGCTCCAGAATGGCATCGTACACGGGATCCTCCAGCCGCACATACGACACCATCGCCGTCAGCGCCTCGGCCGCGGCCTCCCAGATCTGTACTGCCTGTGCAAATCGGCCAAGACCGGCAGGGGGAGACGACGTAGACGAGGAGGAAAGTGCTACCATATCAGCCGACGACGACGGCGACGGCGCCTGGAAGGGCAGCACGACATCTGTCGACGTACCCTTGATGCCCGGTCCATTTAATTTTGGTCCTGTCGTCGGCGCATGGCGAATCACAATGGGCGCCCGCGAAGAATGCCCTGCGACACTCCCACTGTTCCCTCCCCGTATCCTGCTGGCCGCATCCGCCTTGGCTCGCGCGCACCATCGGCCCATATTCGCATACCACTCCGCCTTGATCCGCGAGGCCAGGAAATCGCCCGCGCTTGCGCACAGCGCCGACAGCGTGTGGCACGCCGCCATCACCACATACGGCTCGCCATCGTACAGCCGCGCCATCACGACCGGCCAGATCTTGTTCACCAGCGGCAAGAAAGCATCCTCGTCGCCCGCCAGCGCCGGCGCCACCGTCGCCAGCAGATCCAGCAAGGACTTGCGCAGCGTCGGCGTCGGCGATGTCAGGTAGTGCTGCGTCAGCGTCGTGATGCGCGCCAGCAGCGCATACGTCGGCGTCTTGGGGTCCTCGGGCTTGACCGTGTTGTCGGTGTCGGCGGTGGCCTCTTCGCCTTCCGCCCCTTCCTCGTCCTCGCCACCCTCGTGCTGGCGCAACAGCTTGTCCGCTTCGGATGCTCCCCACGGTTGGTTTGGGTGTTTTGCTGCTAGTGCATCGTCCTCCTCGGCCTCCTCGTCCATCTCGCGTCTCCGCTTGGCTCGCTTGTCCAGAATCTCGAGCAGATCCGCCGTCGTCGACGCAACAGGCCTCTTCTTGAGATGGTACGCGGGACCCCGCTGCTTGGACGGCACGGGACCGCTCTCCAAGAGCAGCAGCGGCGTGGCCGAGGCCTTGACGCTCTGCTGCACCACCTCGCCCAGCACGACAAAGAGCGACTCGACAAAGAGGGGGTAGCCGTGGTAGTTTTCGAGGGCGGCAAAGAGGGCCGCCACCACATCGTCCAGGTAGGGCACCAGACGCGGACCGGCCAGACGGATCATCATGGTCAGCACCTTGGTCGACGCCGGCGAGATGTCGAGCGTGTTGAGCCGCAGCGACACCGAGTTGAGCATGTAGTCGACATTGTCAATGATGAGCTCCGACACGCTGCCGCCGTAGCCGCACGCCACGGCCAGGTGGTTGAGCGTCGTCACGGCGTGCGCGCGCAGCCGGTCGTGCGGCGAGCCCAGGTACGTGGCCACAGGATACAGGACGTCAATCAGCTCGGGCCGGAAGTCCAGCTGCGCCCGGCTGGCCGTATAGGCCGTGACCTCGAGCGCCACCGCGCCCAGACGCCAGTCCTTTTCCTTCTCTTCCCCCTGGCCGACACCAGCATCATTGGCATCCGAATGCGACGCCAGCAGAGACACCGAGTATTGGAAGAGGTCGTCCATGACGCCGTCCGCGGCACCATGACTACTGCTCTCGGGTGTGCCGTCGCCTAGGGACGACAGATCGAGAAAGCTGTCCAGGTCGTCGGCTTCTGAGCCTGCTGACAGAGACGCCTTGGCCAATTCAAAGGACAGCCAAAAGGCAGCTACTTGGTCGAGGCCTCTCGAGTCGCGCACGAAATCGAGCATCTCGGCGGCCAGCGCGGCCTTTTGCATGGCCGACCCGGAATGTGCCACGAGGTCGAGAAGGGCAGCTCTTGTGCCCTTTTGGCTGCCGAGGGAGAGAAGGATAGGGCGGTAGTCGGCATGCGCAGCCACCTGGCTGTCCTGCGTCGTCTGCGGCTTGACGAGGGCGCCGTCTCCGTCCAGCAGCAGGGCATCCTCAGAAACGGCCTCGCTGACAGGAGCCACGCCCTTGCCGTCCGCGCCCGACGACACGACCAGCGTGACCATGCTGTCCCGCAGCGCGGCGGACAGCGAGCTTCTCAGCATGGTCGAGTCGATGTTGAGACTGTCGAGCACGGCGAGCGACTTTTGCACATTGTGCAGGGCGCGCTGTTTGGCTTCCTCGTCGCTGGCCTGCATGGCCCGCGGCAGACTCGTCAGCCAGTTGTAGGCCGTGGTCTTGATGATGTCGCTGAGCTCCGGGTAGAGGATGGCGAGGTCTTGGAGTGTTGTTTGCGGGCCAAAGCTGCGGAAGGCTGAAGAAGTAGATGAGGATGCGCCAAAGCCTCCGAGTCCTCCGAGTCTTCCGAGTCCTCCGTCAGTTGTCGGTTCGCTTGGCGCTGCATCTTGCGCCGTGACAATAGCGCTCTCGACGAGGATCGAGGCGCTGTCAGCCAGCGACGTGTGGCACTCGTCCAGAAGGCCAATGCAAAACTGCTGGACGGCACTGCGCACGTCTTCGGACTCGTGGTTTCGCAGCTTGAGAACGGTGGCGAGGGCGATCTTAACGTGGGCCGCGGTCGCCTTGAGCCATGCGGCGTCCATCTTGGGCTTGTCGACGGGTATGGGTGTCTGCGTCTGCGTCTGCGTCTGCGTCTGCGCGGCTTTCTTCTCTTGTGCAGCTGCCAATGGTGTTGAAAACACTTCGTCGACGTCGTTGTCATCATCTTTCATCTTTTTCTCTGTAGCGTTTTGTTTTGATGCTGCTTCTTCTGTCTTGATTTCTCTCAAAATGCGCCGTGTCGGCATGTCGCCCATCGTGTTGGCAATCACGGCAAAGAGCACCTGCAGCGAGCGCACCACGACCCGCCGCGGGGTCTTGTGTGCTCCTGGCTGCGCCACCACCCGCACGAGGGAAGAGACGGTGCCGGGAAAGAAGGAGGCCAGGGCTGCCTGCTCCTTGATGGTCGTGTAGAGGGCGTCGACGGCGCCGAGTGCTTCGAGCTGGATGGCCGGGATGATGGAGTCGGTGACGCCCTCGAGCACGACGGTGATGGCATGTGCCAGCACGGGGATGGCATTGGCAGCCACCAGAGCCGAAGAGTCGGCATCGCCGGGGCCGGCTGCCTTGATGAGGACCGTGAGGGCGCGGTATCCTTCCATGATGGTCTCTTCTGGCAGGAAGGAGGAGGATGGAGAAGATGATGGAGGCGCAGAAGTCTCGCCCTGCTTCCTGTCGGTCGTCAGATTCCCTCCAGTGACAACCGTCGTCAGCATGAGGAGCAGCCTCTGGGCGGTTTCTTTTGGGATGGACGACTTCCAGCCTTGCTGGATGAGGAGACGGATGCACTTTGTCGCATTCTCGACGAGGCGGGCCGGGTAGTCGCGCATGTTTTGCAAGATCTGCAGCACCGGGAAAAAGACATAGTCGGCCATGGAGACGTCGAGGACGGAGGCATCGTAGCCGATCTGGTCGGTGAGGATGCCGTAGAGCTCGTCGGTCGATCGGATCAAGTCGTTGGCAGCTGCGGCTGCTTCGGAGGGGTTGACGCTGCGGCCGCCCGTCTTGCGCAGCGCCTTGACAATCTCGAGGCAGCATGGTTTAAGCTGGGGGTTAGAGACAGGAAGACAAAAAAAAGAATAAACACAGGTCTCTCTTCGAGAGACTCTCACCCTGTTGAAAAAGGCCGTTCGCTGTGTCGACGAGTTTCGAAAGGCTTGAGAGCCATCCATGGCGGCCATGGTGGCCATTGGCTGCCGTGCCTTTCTGGGGGGCTGTTTTTTGGGGGGTCGGTTTCTATCGATGTGTCGGCATGACGTCGCATCTGGGGATGCACGCGCGCATCAATCACAGTGACGTCGGTTTTTGTGATTTGTCGTCGTTTGTTATCGTGGGCAAAAAGGTTGGCTTGGTGGATAAGTGGACGCGGAGGGCTGCGCGATACCAGGAAGGAAGGTGCCGATGTTGAAAGTGGTGGGGCAGGTGCAGGCAAGTTCCGGGCAGCTCAAACAAAGCTCGAGTTTCCTAGCTCGCGAGGAAGGCACGCGCGGTTTCCCTCTTTCCCTATTTAAAAGCACGCAATCGTCGCTCTTTCCTTTTTTGTCTTTTTCACTCGTATTTTACTCTCGTAGATAACCGTCCTTTGTAGCTCTTCCCCTTTTTTTACACCTCTGCAACAATCCCACACTCGCCCAAAATGGCAGCCGCGACCAACCAGCGCACCGACGACGATGTGCCCTTTTCCGTCATTGTCCATCCATACGACTCGCCCACGCCCAAGAATTGCACCTACGAGATTGCGAGTCGAGGCAAGTCGTCGGCACGGAATGCTCTCGTGTTCATCGGCGGCCTGACGGACGGCCCTCACACGGTCGCCTATCCGCGGACCATTGCGCGGCAGCTGGCAGCCACGGCGGCCGATCTCGACTACTCGGTCTTTGAGATTCGCATGGCGAGCTCCTTTGAGGGCTACGGGTTCAAGAGTCTCGCGAGCGACGTGGACCACCTGTCGGCGCTGGTGAAACACCTCAAGGAGAAGCTGGGCCGTGACAAGATTGTCTTTATGGGCCACTCGACGGGCTGCCAGGACTGTATGGCGTACGCGGGAGCGATGGCCGACGACAAAAAGGAGGTGCCGGCGGTCGACGCATTCATCCTGCAGGCTCCTGTCTCGGACCGCGAGTACTTTGTGCCGGAGCTCAAGGCGAGCGGCGAGTACGAGAAGACCATGGCCGCGGCCACGAAGCGGATCGAAGAGGGCCGCGGCCACACGCTCATGGCGGAGGACGAGATGCCGGCCATGATCACTTCGCCGCACACGGCCTACCGGTGGCACTCGTTGATTGGATTCAAGTGGGTGAACTGCACAGTGTTATCCTACTTTTGTGCATACTTTTGCAAGCTACATCATTCTGTGCCCCTGCTAACCCTCTAGTGGTGATGACGACTTCTTTTCGACGGATCTGCCCGACGAGAGACTGGCCAACTCGTTTGGCCAGATGACAAAGCCCCTCCTCGTTCTGCCCTCGGGCAAGGACGAGTACGTGCCGGCGACCATTGACGTGGCCAAGAACGTGGCGCGGTGGAAGAGCTTTTGCAAGCCCGGCGTCTTTTCCGAGCTGTCGGGGACCATTCCGGGGGCCAGCCACGCCGTCACGCAGCCAGAGTCGCGGCAATGGCTGGCCGAGCGTGTTGTCTCATTCCTGAAGAGTGTGTAATAGGTTCTCATCTTGTATGGTTTTTGGGGGAGGATAGCTTTTCTTTCACGCTTCATGTATAAATCATGGCCACGTGATATCGTGACATACGAATTACATCGATAGATTGTAAAACACTTGCCTCGTCTCCTTCACTCTCTCCTTTCTCTTGTCTCCTGCGTTTGATTGATCTTTTTTTTATTTAATTTTACATAATTGGCGTGATGATGAATATACACAAAGAGATGCTTCCTAACAAAAACCCGCCCCTCTATTCCTATTTTTCCGCCACCCTTCCAAAACCCTGCCCCCTTAGACAATAAACTTCTTGACGGTCACGGGCGACGGGCTGTTGAGCATCTTGTTGAGGTAGCGACGCTCACCGGGCGTGAGCGACTTTCCGCGGTTGTTGTGCCGTTCCATGTAGGCCTTGACCTCGGTCGGGTTCTGCCAGGCGACGATGCCCTCCTGGGCGTCGCGCAGACGGCGCTTCTGGCCGAGCTCGCCGGCGCGGCCGAGGACGCCGGCGATGGTGGCGACGGAGCGCAGGCTGTCGTCGTTGGCGGGGATGGCGTAGGTGACGAGCGACGGGTCGGCATCGGTGTCGATGACGCCGATGGAGGGCACGTTCTCGGTCATGCACTCGCGGAGGAGGACGTGGTTGTCGGTGGGGTTGAGGACGACCACCAGATCAGGGGCGATGGGCCGACGCTCGACGAGGTGCTCCTCGAAGCCCGTGTTGGTGAGGTCGCGGTCGAGCTCGTCGACGATGCGGAGCTCGCTGCCCCTCAGAATCTGGTCGCGGTTGGTGATGGTGCCGGCGGTCCATTTCGAGAACAAATGGCAGCCGCCGGCGAGCTGGGCGGCGCGCACGACAATGTCCATGTGGCCGCGGCGGGTGCCGACAAAGAGCACGAGGCCGCCGCGGTAGGCGATCTCCTCGACGACGCGGGCGGCGCGGCGGAGGTGGGTGGCGGTGTGCTCGAGGCCGATGATGTGCGTGTCGCCGCGGATGCCGGCAATGTAGCGGCCGTTGGCCGGGTTCCAGCGTGACGTGTGGTGGCCCATGTGCGTCTGCGCGGCCATGAGCATCTCGAGCGTGACGTCCTTGGGCGCCGGCGGGTTCTTGATGAGCTCGCGCGGGTCGTACCGGCGCTCGACGTCGGCGCCCAGCTTGCTCGTCTTGCGGCGCAGCTTGCCCATCGTGATGTAGTCGCGCGCCGCCTGCTCATCCACCTGCACGCTGCGGGCGCGAGCACCCCATGCCGAGGCGGCAGACTGTGGTAATGACGAGGCGGACGGGGTGGGAATGGGAGAGGAGGAGGAGGAGGAAGAAGAAGAAGAGGTCGAAGAGGCGTGAGAGGAAATGGTTGGTTCGGGAGAGGCAACGGTCGCGGTGGGAGGCATCGTCGTCTCGGTCGCAAACGCCCGACGAATCTGCGGCGACACAAGAGCCTTGCGGCCTGTCTGGATGTCAGTCATGGGCTCGGCCTTGTCTTGTCTTTCGTTCTCTTCATCTCTCTTTCTTTCCTTCTTTCTTTCGTTCTCTTCATCTTCCCCGCTGTCCTTGGCCGTCTCGTCACTTACCCTGCCGCGTCAAGCTCCGCACAATCATTGTCGACTCCTGGACTGTGACTTGTAGACAGCAAATGCCAATCAAACACACGAGGGTTGTCGTCAATCGGTCGCGTGCGCTTCTCGATATCGTCTAGGTCGCCAGTACCACTCAAATCGTCGTACGTCGTCTCGGTCTCCAAAAGCTCACCATTTTTTCGACGCTAGAGCCCCGTCACCGCGAACGGGCCCACATTTGCCAATTCCTGCACGTGATTGGCCGGTGCGACTTGTGCGCTAACATCACCACATTGCTCTCGTGTCTGCCTCTCTGTCTGCGATACTACTACTTATAAAAGTATCGTACCAGTGTACGTTGGCTGTAGTGCTTTATTGATAGCTTCATTTCTATTGAAAAAAGGAGAAACAGATGGAAAAATAGAGAATTTGGGGTAAAGCGGAGATATGTTGGTTTCAATACTCGTAGTCGTTCGTAAATGAACAAAAAGTCAAAAGACGGAAACAAAAGGACAATAGGAAAAAGGCCAAAATACAAATAGACGACGAAAATGGACGAGAAAAAAACAAAAGAACAATAAAAACGAATCATCTCGTCAACCGTGAAATCGTAAAGACGCCCAGAATGACCACGGACAGGGTGACAATGGCACCCGGCAAGAGCAGGTCATTGGACACGCCGCTGATGAGCTGCTCGTCGCTGCTGGCGCCAAAACTACTGGCCGCAAACTCGCCAAAGGCCTTGCTCGCAGCGCCCATGCTGGCAGCCGCGCCGCTGCTCACATTGCGCACGTGGCCGCGGCGGCCCTTGCTTCCCTTGTGGTTCCGCGACCGACGGTGCCGGCTGTGCGTGCGCTGCTCTTCCTCGTCCGACTCGTCATCGTCGTCTTCAGAGTTGTCGTCGTCCTCTGAATTGTCCTCGCGGTGGCCGCGACGGCTGCGCAGACCCGACGAGCCGTGGCCCGACGGCGAAGGGGTGTGCGGAGCAGCCGCAGCAGCAGCAGCAGCAGCCGGAGGTGTAGGGTTGGCCACGGGCGGCTTGGCGGGGTCGTGGACAAAGAGGTCGACCTTGTCGTGGTGGCTGTGGCGTGCGAGGAGGATGGCTTCGAGCAGGTCCTGGTCAGCCGTGATGGAGACGGTGTCGCCCTCGTCGTCCAGGTAGCTGATGGCAAAGCCCGTGCTGCCGACAATCTTGCCGTCGGCCACGGTGGGGATGCCGCCAATGGCCTCAAACTCGGCCGCGCCCAGCTTGGAGGCCACGTTCTCGACAAAGATGGCAATGCCCTGCGCGGCCACCACCTGCAGACGGTGCACGCGGCCGCTGGGGGCCTTGAACTTGAAGGGGAAGGGCACCTCGGCGGGCGGCAGCTCGGGCATGACGGGGCCGCCAAAGGCGGAGTGGGGCGGCGACTCGACGCCGACGTGGGAGGCCGAGTCGCCGGGCAGGACGCTGTCGACACGGCCGCCGTGGATGATGTTGCCGTGGGCGTCGCGGGTGAGCTCGGGCGACATGATGCGCGACGAGGTCATGTGGGTGTGGTGGTGGCTGCCGTCGCCCGACACGACGGACTCGGACTCGTGGTCGAGCGAGAGCCAGAACTTGTTCCAGGCCGGGCCCTCGTTATCGCCGCTCGACATGGTGTTGATCTGCTCGAGGGTGGCATACGTCAGCTTGAGCACGTCGACCATGCCGACAATCTCGCCGCCGTCGTTCATGACCGGCAGGTTGAGGTAGTGGCCGTCGTGCATCTTGCGCAGCGCCGCCTGGATGCTCATCTCCATGGGCGCAAAGTCGGGGTGCGGCGTCATGACGCGCACGACGCTGCACGTGGCCGGGTCGAGGCCGGGGGCAATCACGCGCAGCACAACGTCCTTGCTGGTGAAGATGCCCGTGATGGCGCCCTGGTCCTGGACGAGCACGGCCGTCGTGTGGTTCTCCTTCATGAGCTGCGCCGCATCCTTGACCGACGTGCGCACGCTGACGGTGGTCGGCGGCAGGCCGTTGAGCACCGAGGCCAGCGTCGGGCCCGACATCTTGGAGCGCAGCGCCTCGACGTACTGGATGATCTGCTGCGGCTGGCTGGCGCCGAGCTCCGACTGCACGCCCTCGAGCGCATCGTACAGCTTGCGCGACGACGAGTAGGCGCGCTCCAGCTTCTCCATGGCGTCGTAGAAGCACTTTGTGATGTCGAGGATGCCCGAGATGTCCTGGTTCTCGTCCATGACCGGCAGGTGGCGGAAGCCCTTGCGCACCATCAGGTCGAGCGCGTCGGTCGCGCTGGTATCGGTGCGCGCGCACAGCGGGTTCTTGGTCATGATCTCGGCAATGGTGACGGCGTTGGCCTTGAGCCCGCCGCCGACAACGCGGAAGGCCAGGTCCTTGGCCGTGAAGATGCCGGCAATGCGGTCGTCGTCATCCGTCACCAGCACGCAGTCCTCGCGCTTGGCCGCCATCAGCTGCGCCGCCTCGGCCACCGTCGTGCTCGGCTTGATCTGCAGCGCAGGGCTCGGCCGGAGGGCGAGAACGGTGCCGGGCGGAGCCTTGCGGGAGTGGCGGGCACGGCCGGAGACGGTCTGCTTCTTTTTGTTGAGGTCGCTCTCGAGTTTGCGGCGGATGGCCTGGAGGGGAAAGAGTTAGACAAGACGAAAGACGCAAAAGCTCCCTCGGATCACTTCAAACGCACCTCGTCGCGTTTTGACTGCTTCTGACGACTGGCACTCATGGCCGTGCCGGCACCGGAGCCCGAACCATTTCCGGAGGCAGCAGCACCCGCATCCGAGCCGACATGGCTGTGACTGTCGAGGACCGGGCGAGGAATGCCGGAGCCGCCGCCGCCGCCGGCCGGGCTGTTGGCAAAGGGAATGGCACCACGGTTCTGGCCGCGGTTCGGCGTGCCGCGCATGGTGTTGCCCGACATGATGGCGGTGGGTGACGGAGAGAAGACGAGAAGGACGAGGTAGAAGGAAGAGAGGAGGGGGAAGAGGG
>JAGKRZ010000180.1:0-58489 GCA_020002355.1 Intubia oerlemansii | reverse complement strand
CCCCCCCCCCCCCCCCCCCCCTTTTCTTCTTCACCATGCAAGGCGCCGGCACCGGTGCCCAGACGGGCGTGTCCACGCCGCGAACCTCGAGCTCGCTGCGCCCGCTCACGCTGACGCACGGCTCGCTCGAGACTGCATTCCTGGTTCCCACCAACCTCCACTTCCATGCCTCGCAGCTCAAGGAGCGCTTCTCCGCCAGCTTACCACCAGCCACCGACGAGCTGGCCCAGGATGATGAGCCGTCGTCTGTTGCCGAGCTGGTTGCTCGCTTCATGGGCTTTGTGGCCCACGAGGTCGACGAGGGCGAGGACGATGCCCAGGGCTCGTACGAGGAGGTGCTGAAGCTCATTCTTAACGAGTTTGAGCGCGCCTTTATGCGTGGCAATGACGTCCACGTTCTCGTCGCATCCCTCCCCGGCATCGACGCCAAGAAGCTCACCGTCATCAGCGCCTACTACGCGGCCCGTGCGGCGACGTCGAGAACCATCCGCCCGCACATGCCTGCGCTCTTCCGCGCTGCCGAGGACGGCTCGGCAAATCTGTACAACATCTTTGGCGGCCAGGGCAACATCGAGGAGTACTTTGAGGAGCTGCGCGAGCTCTTCGAGACCTACCCGACGTTTGTGGGCGATCTGATTGTCAACGCCGCCGAGCTGCTGCAGTCGCTCTCCAAGAACCCCAACGCCGACAAGCTCTTTGCCAAGGGCCTCGACATTATGACATGGCTGCGCCGTCCCGAGACCACGCCCGACGTCGACTACCTTGTCTCGGCCCCTGTCAGCTTCCCTCTCATTGGTCTCGTCCAGCTCGCCCACTATGCCGTCACCTGCAAGGTCATGGGTATCCACCCCGGCCTCCTGCGTGAGCGGATAAGCGGCTCGACCGGTCACTCGCAGGGCATCGTGCTTGCTGCCATCACGGCCGCGGCCGACTCGTGGGAGTCGTTCACCGAGCTGTCCAAGTCGGCGCTTACCATCCTCTTCTGGATCGGCGCCCGCTCGCAGCAGACCTTCCCCCGCACGTCGCTTGCCCCGTCTATGCTCCAGGACTCGATTGACAACGGCGAGGGTGTCCCGACGCCCATGCTCAGCATTCGCGACCTCTCGCCCGAGCAGGTTCAGAAGCACGTCGACGCCACCAACCAATACCTGCCGGCCGACCGCCACATTGCCATCTCGCTCATCAACAGCCCGCGCAACCTCGTCGTCACCGGCCCTCCCATCTCGCTGTATGGTCTGAACCTACAGCTGCGCAAGGTCAAGGCTCCCACCGGCCTCGACCAGACCCGCATTCCCTACACGGAGCGCAAGGTCCGCTTCGCCAACCGCTTCCTGCCCATCACCGCCCCCTTCCACAGCCCCTACCTCGAGAAGGCCACCGCTCTGCTCGACGAAGACCTCGCCAAGATCCAGATCGACTCCGAGGACCTGGGCCACGCCGTCTACGACACCAGCAGCGGTAACGACCTGCGCGAGTCGGTCAAGGGCAACGTCGTCCCCTGCCTCGTGCGCCTCATCACCCGCGACCCCGTCCGCTGGGAGAAGGCCACCGTCTTCCCCGGCGCTACTCACGTGCTCGACTTTGGCCCTGGTGGCATCTCGGGCCTGGGTACCCTGACCAGCCGCAACAAGGAGGGCACTGGTGTCCGCGTCATCCTTGCCGGTACTGTCAACAGCACCGTCACCGAGGTTGGCTACAAGCCCGAGCTGTTTGACCGCGATGAGGAGAACGCCGTCAAGTACGCTGTCGACTGGGTTCGCGAGTACGGTCCTCGTCTGATCAAGAACAAGAACGGCAATACCTTTGTCAACACCAAGATGAGCCGTCTGCTTGGTCTGCCGCCTGTCATGGTCGCCGGTATGACGCCCACCACTGTCCCCTGGGACTTTGTCGCTGCCGTCATGAACGCTGGCTACCACATTGAGCTTGGCGGCGGTGGTTACTACAACGCCAAGTCCATGACGGAGGCCCTGCGCAAGATTGAGGGTGCCATCCCTGCTGGTCGCGGTATCTCGGTCAACCTCATCTACGTCAACCCCCGCGCCATGGGCTGGCAGATCCCCATGATTGGCCGTCTGCGTGCTGAGGGTGTCCCCATCGAGGGTCTCACCATCGGCGCCGGTGTCCCCTCGCTCGAGGTTGCTCAGGAGTACATTGAGACTCTTGGCCTCAAGCACATTGCCTTCAAACCCGGCTCGGCTGACGCCATCCAGGCTGTCATCAACATTGCCAAGGCGAACCCCAAGTTCCCCGTCATCATCCAGTGGACTGGTGGCCGTGGCGGTGGCCACCACTCCTTCGAGGACTTCCACCAGCCCATCCTGCAGATGTACGGACGTATCCGCCGCTGCGACAACATTGTCCTTGTTGCCGGCAGTGGTTTCGGTGGCTCCGAGGACACCTACCCCTACATCACGGGTGAGTGGTCCAAGAAGTACGGTTACCCTCCCATGCCCTTCGACGGCTGTCTCTTTGCCAGCCGCATGATGGTCGCCAAGGAAGCGCACACCAGCAAGAACGCCAAGCAGGCCATTGTCGATGCTCCTGGTGTGGGTGACTCCGAGTGGGAGAAGACTTACAAGGGCGCCGCCGGTGGCATTATCACCGTTCGCTCCGAGATGGGCGAGCCCATCCACAAGCTGGCTACTCGTGGTGTCCTCTTCTGGGCCGAGATGGACAAGAAGATCTTCAGCCTGCCCAAGGAGAAGCGGGTTGCCGAGCTCAAGAAGAACCGCGAGTACATCATCAAGAAGCTCAACGACGACTTCCAAAAGGTCTGGTTCGGCTGCAACAAGTCTGGTGAGACGGTCGACCTCGAGGACATGACCTACGGTGAGGTCGTCCGCCGCATGGTCGAGCTGCTCTACGTCAAGCACGAGGCCCGCTGGATCGACAAGTCGTTCGAGAAGCTCGTGGGCGACTTTATCCACCGTGTCGAGGAGCGTTTCACCACCACTCCCGGCCAGCCTTCGCACCTGCAGAACTACTCGGACCTGCACGAGCCCCACGCTGCTGTTGAGCACATCCTCTCCTTCTACCCCGAGGCCGAGACCCAGATCATCAACGCCCAGGATGTCCAGTACTTCATCATGCTCTGCCAGCGCCGCGGCCAGAAGCCCGTCACCTTCGTTCCTGCTCTTGACGAGAACTTTGAGTTCTTCTTCAAGAAGGACTCTCTCTGGCAGTCGGAGGACCTCGAGGCCGTCATTGGCCAGGACGTCGGCCGTACTTGTATCCTCCAGGGTCCTACTGCCGTCAAGTACTGCCGCATCGTCGACGAGCCCGCCAAGGACATCCTCGACGGCGTGCACAACGCCCACATCGAGGGCCTGACCCGCGACGTCTACAAGGGCGATGCCACGTCGATCCCCACCATAGAGTACATCGGCGGCAAGATCATCGACAGCGAGGTGCCCCTCGACCTCGAGAGCGTTACCGAGTCGTACGACGAGCACAAGAACTTTTACCGCCTCTCGAATGCCCCCAACGTCGCCCTGCCCAACACCGACGACTGGCTTGCCCTGTTGGCTGGCAAGAAGCACTCGTGGCGTCACGCTCTGCTGCTCTCGGACGTTTTTGTCCAGGGCCAGAAGTACCAGACGAACCCCATGAAGCGCGTCTTTGCTCCCGTCCGTGGCCTCTTTGTTGAGATCCGCAACCCCAACGAGCCCGACAAGACCGAGATCATTGTCAAGGAGCAGCCTCGTCCCAACCACTACGTTGATGTTGTGCACATCAAGATGACCTCGGCCAACGAGATCCTTGTCAACGTGATCAAGCACTCCACTGCTCTCGGCCGCCCCATCGACCTGCCGCTCAAGTTCACCTACCACCCCGAGGCCGGCTACGCCCCGATCCACGAGGTCATGGACGACCGCAACGACCGCATCAAGGAGTTCTACTGGCGCGTGTGGTTCGGCAACGACCCGGTCAACCTGGACGCCGACGTGACTGGCAAGTTTGACGGCGGCAAGGCGACCATCACTGGTGAGGACATCAACGAGTTTGTCCACGCCGTCGGCAACACTGGCGAGGCCTTTGTCGACCGTCCCGGCAAGATCGTCTATGCTCCCATGGACTTTGCCATTGTTGTTGGCTGGAAGGCCATCACCAAGCCCATCTTCCCTCGCACCATTGACGGCGATCTGCTGAAGCTCGTCCACCTGTCCAACGAGTTCCGCATGGTCCCCGGTGCCGAGCCTCTCCGCAAGGGCGACGAGGTCACCACGACGGCCCAGGTCAACGCTGTCCTGAACCAGGACTCTGGCAAGATGGTCGAGGTCTGCGGCACCATTGTCCGCGACGGCGAGAAGGTCATGGAGGTCACTTCGCAGTTCCTGTACCGCGGCGAGTACAATGACTACGAGAACACCTTCCAGCGCAAGACGGAGACCCCCATGCAGGTTCACCTGGGCTCGACCATGGACGTTGCTGTTCTGCGCTCGAAGCAGTGGTTCGTCATGGATGACTCGCTCGACATCTCGCTGCTTGGCCAGACCCTCACCTTCCGTCTGCAGTCGCTGATCCGCTTCAAGAACGCCACTGTCTTCAGCCACATTGAGACGCGCGGTCAGGTTCTGCTTGAGCTGCCGACCAAGGAGATCATCCAGGTGGCCAGCGTCGAGTACGAGGCTGGTGTCTCCAACGGCAACCCCGTCGTCGACTACCTGGCCCGCCACGGTTCGGCCATTGAGCAGCCCATCCTGTTCGAGAACCCGATCCCGCTGAGCGGCAAGACTCCTCTCCTGCTTCGCGCCCCTGCCTCCAACGAGACCTACGCTCGCGTCTCGGGCGACTACAACCCCATCCACGTCTCGCGCGTGTTTGCCAACTACGCCAACCTGCCCGGCACCATTACCCACGGCATGTACTCGAGTGCTGCTGTGCGCAGCCTGGTTGAGACGTGGGCTGCCGAGAACAACATTGGCCGCGTTCGCAGCTTCCACGCGTCGCTGGTCGGCATGGTTCTGCCCAACGACGACATCCACGTCAAGCTGCAGCACGTGGGCATGGTGAGCGGCCGCAAGATCATCAAGGTGGTTGCCAGCAACAAGGAGACGGAGGAGAGTGTTCTGCTGGGTGAGGCTGAGATTGAGCAGCCCGTGACGGCGTACGTCTTTACGGGCCAGGGCTCGCAGGAGCAGGGCATGGGTATGGATCTGTACGGCAGCAGCGACGTTGCTCGCGAGGTGTGGGACCGTGCGGACAAGTACCTGATGGAGACGTACGGCTTTGCGATTACCAACATTGTCAAGAACAACCCCAAGGAGCTCACGATCCACTTTGGCGGTCCTCGCGGCAAGCAGATCCGGCAAAACTACATGGCGATGACGTTTGAGACGGTGATGGCGGATGGCTCGATCAAGTCGGAGCGCATCTTCAAGGACATCAACGAGAAGACATCGTCGTACACGTACCAGTCGCCTACAGGTCTGCTGTCGGCGACACAGTTCACGCAGCCTGCGCTGACGCTGATGGAGAAGGCCAGCTTTGAGGACATGAAGTCCAAGGGCCTGGTGCCGCGCGACAGCACGTTTGCGGGTCACTCGCTGGGCGAGTACTCTGCTCTGGCGGCCCTGGCGGACGTCATGCCGATCGAGTCGCTTGTGTCGGTTGTGTTCTACCGTGGTCTGACGATGCAGGTGGCCGTGGAGCGTGACGCTGAGGGCCGGTCCAACTACTCGATGTGCGCGGTCAACCCGAGCCGTATCTCCAAGACGTTCAACGAGGAGGCTCTGCGGTTTGTTGTCAGCAGCATTGCGGAGGAGACCAAGTGGCTGCTGGAGATTGTCAACCTCAACGTCGCCAACATGCAGTACGTGTGTGCTGGTGACCTGCGGGCGCTGGACACGCTGGCTGGCGTGACCAACTTCCTCAAGGTGCAGAAGATCGACATTGACCAGATGCGGGCACAGCTCAAGATCGAGGAGGTGCGCGAGCACCTCAACGAGATCATTCGCGGCTGCGCGCAAGACACGCTCAAGAAGCCGCAACCGGTGGAGCTGCAGCGCGGCTTTGCCACGATCCCGCTGCGCGGCATTGACGTGCCGTTCCACTCGACGTTCCTGCGCAGCGGTGTCAAGCCGTTCCGGTCGTTCCTGCTCAAGAAGATCAACAAGACGACGATCGACCCTGCCAAGCTGATTGGCAAGTACATTCCCAACGTGACGGCCAAGCCGTTCGCCCTCACCAAGGAGTACTTTGAGGACGTCTACAAGCTGACCAACTCGCCGCGCATCGGCGCGGTCCTGGCCAACTGGGACAAGTACCAGGAGGATGGTTCGGCGGCTGCTGCCGCTGCTGTGGCGAGCAACAGCAGCTCGAGCGGTACCAACGGCGCGGATGCCAGCACTCCCGACGCCGACTCGGACAGTGCCGACGCATAAAGGGGGCGTCTAGCATTGAAAGAGTCTGTGTATACGAGGAGATGTTGTCACCGTAGAAGAAGAAAAAAATGGGAAGAAGAATGAACGGCTAGTGTTAATTTCTCGTTTCGTGTTTTCTTTTTTTTTTTCGGATATTTTTGCCTTTTTTTTATTCTGCGGCGAGATAGATCGTTTGCGTTTTATGACGTTTTTGTTTCTGTCACTTTATTAGCATTACTTAATCAAATCTTATAAGTCAAAGAGTCTCTCAATGTGATACATCGTTGCGACGAACTTGTAATAGAGGATTACCTACTCTTGTGTTGTAATACCCAGGTAGCTACGATCATGTATCTCACGTTTCAGTGAGGTATTTATGAATCTCATCGGCCAGTTCCGACGGCAGGCGCCTCTTAGTGCGGGCGAGTTGAGTAGCCCGCCCGCCTTATTAGCTTCCCACGACTGGTGATAGCTTGGCGGAAACTCGCCCTTGTGGACGCACGTCACAGCCGGGTGGCGGCAACTGCCGTCCCCCGACGCTTGCTCATATCCAATGATGCTTCTTCTGAGCTGTCGGTTGCGAAACGTGTCGCAGCGTCAGTGACGGAGAGTGCACGCCCATTCTCATCGGTTCGTCTGTCTCTTTTCCTGTTGTGTTATCATCAACGTCGGCCGAGTTTAGGCGTTCCTCCACTTTCCACTTGTAGGAGGTAGGGAGCTTCTCCCCCATCGCGCCTTCCGTCCTCCGCGTATATACAAGTCAGAGGATTATAGGAGTAGGGCGCTTTCCCGAACTGTTGATATCTAATTGTGGAGGAAGGCGCGACTGGCATTGTTGTTATTTACCTCGTGAACATCCTTTCTCTTATACCTTCACTTGTCGCTTTTCCGAGCCTCGTCGAGTTCTCTTTCTTTCCTTCCCTCCCTTGGTTGGCCTGCTGCTATTCATACATCATCATACATCATCATACCTACGTCCCATCTTACCCCATTATCCAAAACCATGCGCCAAGTTTTTTACGGCACGTTTGTGCACACGCCGGAGATCGGCAAGATTGAATATCTCCACTTTACAGCCGTGGCCGTCGAAGAGCATGGACGCATCGTGTCGGTGACAACACTGCCGGCGGGCGTCGACAATGGCCCAAGTCCGGCGCGTGAGGAGCCGGCGACGTGGATCCGGACGACACTGCTTCCGGAGCTCAAGTGGGAGCCGACAAACGAGACGACGGACGAGACGCGCGTGACGGTGACGATTGCGCGGCCTGGACAGTTCTTTTTCCCTGGATTTATCGACACGCATCTGCATGCATCGCAGTATCCTAACGTGGGCATTTTTGGAAAGTCGACGCTGCTCGACTGGCTGCAGACGTACACATTTCCGCTCGAGTCGTCCCTCAAGGATCTGGCCAAGGCGCGGCGGGTGTACACGAGCTGCATCCGGCGGACGCTGGCGCACGGCACGACGACGGCCGCGTATTACGCCACGATTGACGTGGCAGCGACGAACCTGCTGGCTGATCTCTGTCTCGAGGCCGGCCAGCGAGCCCTCGTGGGCCGCGTGTGCATGGACCGCGAGGCCACAACACCAGACGACTACCGCGACGAGTCGCCAGCCGAGGCAGAAGCAGCCACGCGGGCCTGTGCGGCTCACATCGCGGCTATTGACCCGGAACACAAGCTGGTGCGACCTGTTTTGACGCCGCGGTTTGCGCCTAGCTGCACGCCCGATGCGCTCGCACGGCTGGCGCGGCTGCACAAGGAGTCGGCCTGGCCGATCCAGACACACATCAGCGAAAACCGCAGCGAAATTGCGCTGGTTGGAGAGCTCTTCCAGGGTGTCGTTCCCGCGGAAAACGGAGAGATGACCAGCCCTCCAACGTACTCGGGAGTCTACGACCACTTTGGCCTGCTGACGCCGCAAACGATTCTCGCACACGCCGTGCACCTGAGCGACAGCGAGGCAGACCTGATCGCCGAGCGCGGCAGCAAGGTGTCACACTGTCCGTGCAGCAACAGCGCCATAACATCGGGAGCTGCACGTGTGCGATGGTTGCTGGAGCGCGGCATCACGGTCGGTCTGGGCACGGATATGAGCGGTGGCTACTCGCCGAGCATTCTCGAGGCCGCGCGGCAAGCCAGTCTGGTCAGCCGCCACGTGGCCATGGCCGAGACAGACGCGGGCAAAGACGACAGCGCCAAGCTTTCGGTGGAGGAGGTGCTATACCTGGCGACTGTGGGCGGTGCACATGTGGTGGGCCTGCAAGATCGGGTTGGGCTGTTCCGCGAGGGCATGGCGTTTGATGCGCAGCTGATTGGTCTCGGAACGGTGGACGCAGGCGGCGTGGCGACGATGGCGGTGACGGAGCTGGCCGAGGCGGAGGCCGGCACCGAGCACGAGAACACGGCATTCGTTGTGGAGGATAGCAATGTGGACGTGTTTGGGTGGGAGACGTGGGAGGAGCGCATGGCCAAGTGGCTGTTCAACGGCGATGACCGCAACACGAAGCGGGTCTGGGTGAATGGACGGCTGGTGCACGACCGGATTGCGACGGCGTACGCGGCAGCCGTGGCGGCCGATGTGGGCATTGGGCGGTTTGCTAAGAACAGTGAAGGTGCCGACGCGGCAGCGCTGGCAGCAGCAGCAGCAGCCACTGTGCCGACATAGAAGTTGGTGGTGAGCTTGATGACGCTGGTGCTGGGCGTGATGACGACGTTTTTGGCGTGTCTGGCAGGGTCGGTTACAAACATTGTCAAGATTCTCAAGGAGTTGGTTCCCAAGGCATAGGCATTGTAGGTTAGGTTTCATGGCACAAATAGGGTATTTAATTCAAAGACCGAGTACATGAAAATAAAAATGCAGGCGTGGAATAAAGTGAAGGCACCAAGTAAGACGATGGCAGGTATCAAACAAAGAGCAAACAGCCACACAGGACTCCAAACTATGATGGAATGCCTAGAGAAACTAAATACGGAAATTGACAGCAATGAAAACGATGTAGAGCAGGAGTGAATAGAACGAAATTCAAACGAAGGGGGGAAAAAATGAAAGGATTGGAAAAAAAAAACGATACGATGGAATAAAAAATAAGAAATAAGAAATAGAATAACTGAAAGGGGCAAGTACCTAGGACAAAAAGGAAAACACTGGAAGGCAGACAGGAGTGAAAAAAAAGAAAAAAAAAACAAATAAAAAACCCAGAATCAGGTGCATGATGGATCGCTTGTCGATGTCGATGTTTGATGAGGGGGTCCTCCTGTGCTCGCGCTGCCGCTGCTGCTGCTGGTATTGGCCAGCTGCTGGCGCAGCGCAGCCACCTCTCCCACGAGCACGGCTCTCTCGTGCCGCAGACGGGCAATCTGACGCTCGGCCGCCTCGATGCGAGCCACTTTCCGCTGGCGGCTGCGCTTGGCGGCTTCATTGTTGCGGTCCTTGAGACGCTGCTCGCGGATGCGGTCGAACCGGAGATTGGCGGCGCGGCGGTCGGCCAGCTCACGGGCATCGAGGCCCTCGGACAGGTCGAGGAGGCGGACGAGGGATGCATCGAGGCTGGCCTTGTGTGGTGCCTGTTCGCAGTAGCGAAGACGAGCGCGCCAGTCGGTTGTGTCGCGCGGTGGTGTTCCGTTGAGCATGGCCATGGAGAACATGGACAAGGATGCAGCGGCAGCAGAAGCAGAAGCAGAAACAGAAACATCGTGATCGAGGTCGTCGTCTTTGGTCATATTGATGAGGGCATCGTCGTGAAGAAACATATCGTCGTTGCCGCCGCTCATGACCACGGGGGCCGAGACAACGCGGCGCTCGTCGTTGGAAACGGGAGCAGTGGCAGCCGCAGTCGTGCTCACCGTTGCAGCAACTGGAGCAGAGGTTGCTGCATCCATGGGAAAGAGAGGCATCGGCAGTGTGCTTGGAACAGCCATGGGCCATGATGCATTGCGTGCCGTCGACTGAGGAAAGCCGTGTCCTGTCAATGGAGGAGGGGGATAGGCAGAGGTTGTCGCCGTCATCGGTGGAGCAGGCGCTGCCGTTGTAAACATGTCGTCGATGCTGTCCATCATGCCCATGTTGTCAAACGACGGTGACGATGAGCGATGCATGGGTAGTGTGAGGGGACAAGGATCGCTGTTCGTGGTGCTGTAGGCAAAGACGTTGTTGTTGTAAGGAGCTGTGGTCGTCGCGGTAGTCGCGGTCGTCGCGGTCGTCGTGGTTGCAGCAGCCGTGGTAGAAGGAAGAGAAGAGAGACTCTGGCCAATGATGCCGTCAAATCCAGCATGGTGGTTGCCGTTGTCATGACTGAAATGGCTGGCATTGTTCGCCGTTGCAGCAGATGGAGTAAACAGGCTGCTGTCGTTGGCTGCACGAGGCACAGAGGCATCTTCTTGACCTCGCGTGTGAGGCGTGCGGACATGGATACAGTCCGGCGTCTTGGTTGGTGGCGTTGTGGGGAGAGTCATGATGACTAGGTGTGTCAGAGGGTTGGTCAAAGGAAGGACAAAAAAAAAAAGCAAAATAAGGAAAAAAAGGACGCACTGTTTGAAAAAACGGTAATGGTGGAGTACTGTGGTGGTGATGGCAGATGTCTGAGGACGGTTGTGCTTCAAGGACTTGTTGAAATGGAAACCTGAGAAACCAGAATGCTGAAAATAGAACCGTGCGAGGATCAACCTCCTTTTATGGTTGTCGTGCAGAGGTGAGGAAACAGGAGAGTGAGAGAGCAAAAAAGGAAAAAAGGTGGGAGAGCGTAAATGTATTTCCATAGTGTCCTATTGACAGTAGCTACAAGAGATGGAGAGTGGGCGGGCAGGCCATGTCTACGTCGGCAACCTCGTCATCATTGCGAAGCTTTGTTCTTTGGGATGAACTTTCCTTTCATCCAGTTGTAGGCGGGGAGGACATCGCGCAGGCCTCCTGACCTGCCGCCTTTGAGCCTGATACTCTTCCTCTCCTGGTATTTGATTGTGTGGTCCTTGTCAGGTCTATTCAGTCCATGAATCAGTACCTACCCCCCTCTCCATATCTCTTTCTCGGCTAAATTTCTGTTGACATGGAAAAGGAAAGAGCGTCGGTGGCAAGAAAGCCATCAGTGACAAGCTGCGACGAGGCCTGTTTGATTATGGTGGAGGCTTGCTGCCCTCAGAGACGTCGCTGGTCTATTGTCGAGCGCTGGGGAAGGAGTCTCAATACAGATAGAAGAAAGGGGAACAATGTAGAGCGAGTCGCTGTCTGTGGCAAATAGTTCCTTGAGCCGCTGCTGGCTGTGGAGCACCTGAAAAGTATCGGCCGAGAGCTTGCTCGGGTGTGGCTGCCTGCCATAAGGAGCTGGGCTGGAGCATAGTCCGTTTTGAGAGCGAGCGAGGGGATGCGATGACAATATTGATGCTATTTTGATTATTCTGGACATTAAAGAGTCGTCTTCCTTCTCGGATATGATGGTGGATGCAGGATGTAGCGAAACGAAAGAAATGGAATGGTTGTAGTTGGCCATAGGGCATAGGAAATTCATGGAAGCACAAGGGGTGGGTACCTGCAGGACCATAGGCTCGCACCACGTCACGGGCAAAATCAAATCTACCCTGTGTATCAACCGACAGATGCCGACAAAGACGGAAGAAAAAATCGCTTGAAGCTATGCCAGGGTTTTCGATCGCAGTTTATCCATATTTCATCTCTCCAGCCGTTCATATGTTGTCAGATGCCGAGCGAGGCTCTCAAAGCGAAGGGAGTATGACTGACACCCACCGAATCGCCTACCTTTCTCTCGCGTTCGATATTTTTTCCGGCAAACGCGACACAGATCTAGCCGCCAGAAGCCGTCCACGAAGCTCATGGGAGAGAAACGGCCCAGGATTCTGGTCGATAGAGACACAACGAGACACAATGAGCGATCTTGTCCTCCTCCAAACGATGGGCGGCCATATATACGCATGGAACAAAAAAAAGAGAGTAGATGGGCAGATTGCCATGGCGTAACCATGCAGCTAACCGTGGCACGCGTGACACGACGCGCTTTTGGTTTTTTTTTTTTTTTTTTTTATTTTTATTTATTTTTATTTCGTGCTTCTGTACCTGATGAAATATCACCCTGTCGGCCACAGGTGGGGTGAAAAAGGGTCATAGGGCCAGCAGCAAAGTTGTACAGATGGAAAACAGTTTGACATTTGGCGTTGGCATTCACTTTATCAGATATACAGGAAGACACCACATATAAAACATCATACAGAGACATAAGACATCGAAACGGCAAAATCAGGCATCA
This sequence comes from Intubia oerlemansii, assembly GCA_020002355.1. NCBI lineage: Eukaryota > Fungi > Ascomycota > Sordariomycetes > Ophiostomatales > Ophiostomataceae > Intubia > Intubia oerlemansii. The sequence continues at coordinate 45,867 of JAGKRZ010000180.1, read as the reverse complement.
AAATCCGTCATCACAACATGAAAAGAACACTCTCAACGTGGTGAAACGACAAACAAACATCATCGACAAAATCCACCACTCGACAACGAGCGACAGGCAATAACTAGGTCGTGGAAAGACATTATAGAAGAGAGAGATGCAGAAAGAGAAGGAGAAAAACAGAGAGCGAAAGAGAGAAAAGAAAAGAGGTCGGGAGATGGAAGGGATGGTGGCAAATCCCTCATGATGTCTCCTGCCTATTGATGGGAGTGAGTTCCGTACCCTTTTGGTCGCCCGGAGACGGAACCCAGGGGCAGACGCAGCAGGAACGGATGTAGAGCATCGTGTTGGCAACCGCCAGCACCCAGGCGACGGCGCCGAGGGCAGAGCAGACGGACAGAATGACGCCCATCCGCTTGGCATCATGGTTGAAGAGGCTGTCCTGGTCGGTGTTGTCGCAGGCATGGTTGCCGCAGACGCTGTGATTCCAGTACGACGCCGTCGCGGCAGACCACGTCCACGACATGAGCCAAAAGATGCTGACGAGAAGGTTGGCCGCAGCTACAACGATGCGCGGCAGCAGCGTCGGCATCGTGCTGTCGATGATCTCGTCGAGGCCATAGATGAAAAAGGTGAAGGCGCTGGCAAAGAGCAGCTCGCCGCAGACACCCACATAGTCGGAGCTGCCACCCTCAGGGTGCTTCCCTCCTGGGCCGCCAAACAGCGTCAGCGCGGATGTCGAGAGGCCAAAGATGGACAACGCGAAGAGTAAAAGGTCCATGCGGACAATGAGGACGGTCGACCGCAGGTAGGTCGGCCTACCCCTCATGTAAATGCCACTGCAGTGCATGATGGGTAGGTAGATGAGAGATGACAAAGGAGAGGTATGTGTTGGGGGGTTTTCAAAGGCGATGTGTGTGTAGGTTGTTTGGAACTTTTACTCAATCGTCGTCCTCGTCTACGGAGCAGCCTGCCATCATTTATATACAAAATCACAACATTTGCACATAAAATGTATGTCGTGGTTTATCACTCATTGTCCAGAGACAGCTCTCACCTATTTTTGATAGAATGTCTACGACACGCTATGACGGTTTGGGTCATTTGGCCCACTCGGAGAAAATACGAGTTACGCTCCATGCCAAGGCCAACTGTGTTAGGATGCCGTTTGGTGTGCCGCGGTTGTACCTTTATTTTATTTTATTTTTTTTTGGTCTTGGGCGTCGGGTGGCAGTGCAAAATAGCCCGCGTCGGTGAGGTACCCTACAAGAAAACGAAATACGGGCGAGACACCTATGCAGGTTTTGATTGGTGTGCTTTCACCTGTTTTTTCTCGAAACGATCGCGTGCACACAATCTGGATGGCAGAAAGGACAATGCACGGCGAGGCAATGCGCGAGGCATTCACGAGACTGCGGCGTGCTGGATGGAAAGGATGGATGAAGAATACTACGCGCACTATAAATGGCGCCTACTTTCAGCTGCATTTACGTGCATATTATACGTGCAATTAGTCAGTGTACAAAGCCCACTCAATGCATGAGCGCGACTTTGATTTATTCCTCGGGTAATTGTTTTTGCCATTGCAATGAATACTTGTATAATACTTTAAATAAACAATAATATTTCGTGCAATATACATTCGTTTTTTACGGGTGAATATTTGCAGGAAGAAATAAATGGCCCGTCATCGGTACATTTTGCTGTGATTCACGACTGAAAAATCACCCATTCATTTGCTCACCTACCCATCTACCCATCTACCAAGGGACGATTTCCTTCTCAAGCATGCTTCCCTTTTCAAAAGCACTGTTCTTATCCAACGCGGTTACTGTTTTAGGCTCGTCATCCAGTCTGGCCTTTTCAAAGCTGCCCTTCTTGTACTCAGTTTCGGTATAGGCAGGGGGATCTGGAAGGAATGACTCGCTGGATGACTCGTTGGATGACTCGTTGGATGACGCTCTGGAGAATGGCTTCCGCAAGATCGACCAGACCCGCGATCTGGGCTTGATCTCTGGCTGCTCGGTCTCGGTTTCGGTCTCAGTCTCGGTCTCGATCTCGTCCCGGGGTGGTGACAGGCGACAGAAGAGCATGTACAGGGCCAGCCTGGCGACAGCGATGCCAAAGGCGACGATGCCAAAGTACTTGTAGTAATGGAAGCGCTGATAGGTGTGTTCCAGTTCATCATGCAGATCATAGTCGTGAGCCGCCGTGATCATGTCCTTCTCCTGTGCAAAGAAATCTTCCCCGGAAAGCATAAGGCTCATCGAATAGGCAAGGGCCCCCGTTTCGAGGAGCATGGAGAGCACGGTGAACACGCGGTAGATGTGGTTGCCCAAGTACTCGAGGACGAGCGGGACGACGGAGAAGGACGTGGCGGACAGGGCCACGATCATGGGCGTCCTATGCTTGGTGACGGTGCCATCGGGCTGCACGTATCGATTGATTATTTTGTCGTTGATACCAGTAGCTATAAAGCCAATATTGACGGTGACCATGGCCAGGGAAAGAACGTGGAAGATGAAGAGAATCCACTCGAACTGCTCCTTGGGCCGCTCCTTGATGAAAAATGTCATGTTGGTAGGTCGTCGACAGGGCTTGGGTTGTAGCAGCGTTGAAATTGATGTCTAGTTGGCCAAGTTGGGTGAATTAGGTATGTACTCTGTATGTATTAGATATGGCATGTAGAGGGATGCTGGAATATATGCATATTTTGTGCCATCGAGAAGCATGGACTACCGCACCAACCTTCTGCATACCTATTTCAAAAACAGAAAACGAAGAAAAGCAGAAGAAGCGGAAAAAGAAAAGAAGCCCAGGCCAAAGCATGCCTCGTCGCTTTGGTTTCAGTCGGCACAGTCACTTGACCCTTGGTGAGTCTTGGCGGACGCTCAGAAGTACCATGAACATGGAACCTCTTGGTCCTCTTGACCAAGGGGATTTTTATATTCATTTGACAATCAACCTAAGCAGGCCATAAAAATGAATGCTGGCTTTGATAACAAGAGATTCATGACCTACTGTGAGGCGCCAAAGAAACAAGGTTCTCACATTCATTACCTACGATCTCCGGCAAAAGCCTTGACTTACTGACAACCTTGAAAGCAGCCGTGATTCTTTCTTCAACCAGCCACCCCGCCGTCTGCCAAGCCGCCACGGAACCCCGTGCTTCATACCACACGCTCATTGTCGTCATTGTGTCAAAAAAAAAAATTCATAAAATTCATTCAATTGCTATCAAGAAAGCCTCGTAGATCATCCCCCATATCCTCTCATCATCCCATTCACCGATGCCTTTTATAATGCCCGCATAAACTCCTCCACGGAGATGGGTTTGCGCACGGCATTGTTGATGCCTTCGTGGTACGTGACCCAGACACGTGGTGCCGCCTCGCCGTCGGCCTTGTCCGTGCTGGACTTGACATTGTGGCTCCTGTCGCCCTTTTGGGCATTGCCGTCCACTTCCTTGAGCACATCGGGCACAATAATGCGTCCAAAAAAGTCGCGCTTGACCGAGTCTTCCTCTCCTTGGTCGCCATCTGCACCGCCAGCGCCCCTTTTGCGCGAGGCATTCTTGTCGCCGGGCCGGGCTTCTTGGTCTTGGCTGCTGCCATTCGGCTTGCCCGCCTGGAACCGCGCTTGTCTGGCAGCATTGTCACGCGCCACAAGCGTCTTGCGCAGTTCTTGGTCCAGCACCTGGCGCACCGCATACCGCGTCGGCGCCTGTGCTGAAAGCAGCTGCGTACCCGCGGTCTCGAAAGACGCCAACATATCAAGGTCCCTGCATACAATGGTTAGACACGTGGCCGTGGACATTTGTTATCATAGCCAGTTCTCCTTTTTTTTTTTTTCAAAAAAACTTACGGTTCCATGCGGTACACCCATTGAGGACGCCCGGTAAAGGATGCCGCTCTCGGTGCCGTCTCTTCGAGCATGCCGCGCTGCATCTTGATGCCAAGCGAGGCCAGCACATTGGCGGCTCGCCGCACCAGCTCCTTTTCGCCCTCGCGTCGAACACTGGCCACCGATGTCGGCTTGGACTTTGACTTTTCGTCGCCGCCACTCGCCACATTGACCAGCACGGGCTTGACATCGGGCGACACTAGCCGCACCAGATACGGCAAGAAATCAGAGGCGACGTCTTCGGCATTGCGGAACGCGCGCAGAAGCGACGGCGGTAGCTGTGCCTGCATCGCTTGCAGGGCGGCACGATGGTGCTTTTCCGCCTCACGCGCCGTTGCGTCAGCACGGGGTCCCGTAAACGGCAGCGGCGCCTGGTTCGTCTCCTCGACGGGCGGGACGTGGCGCTTGGGCGTCGCAAACAGCTGGTGGCATGCCAATACCGGCTGGCTCGTGTACGCCGCCAGCTCCCAGTCGTGATTGCTGCCGTAGACGCGCGCGTTGCAGGCGTCGTGAAAGTGCATCCATTCGTAGGCTGCATCGGGCTTCGACAGGTAGCTGTCGTCGTTGAACTCGCGTGTCGGAAACTCGGCAAAAATGTCGTTCATGATGCGATCCACATCGCCACTGGTCTCAATCATCTCGCGAAGCCGCGCAATGGCATAGCTCTGGTGGTGCTCGGCAAAGCCCATATGGTCGCGTGGCTGCTCGTGTCGGTACGATGTTGCGGCTGATGTCGCCGTTGTCATTGTCGTCGATGATACGGCTGCTGTCTTGGGGAAGCCGGCTCCCTCCCGAAAGACGCGTGCAACAATTTCACGCGGACCACCCCGGCCTAGACCGCGTGCACCAACACCGCCAGCACCACCGCCTCGTCCTTCTGTCGCACCGTACGCAAGGTCTGGCAACACGTACTTTTCCACCCACGAGCGCGTCAGTTGTGATGGACGGCCTGCAGCATTCTTGGCCGTGCTGCTGCCCTTGGCCCCCTTGGGACTCTTGACTTCCTTGGCTGCCGTAGCCCGGAACCGACGAGCCACCCATTCGCCGACAACAAGCACACCGCGCAAGTCGCCCTCTGCCGTGCTCTCGGCACCTCCCCGACGAGCAGCGAGTGCTTCGGCTCCCGACGTCGCCATGCCCCAGGCTGCCTCGCACAGCTTGCGAGCCGCCTCCTTCTCGCACGGAATGCCCTCCTTGACAAAAATATTGGCCAGGCGAGTGACCACGGCGTCGACGGTGGGCTTGCCCACGTGCACAATCTCGGCAAGGCCAGACTGCCGCAGCGGACGCAGTGCAGGGTGGTACAGGTCGTTGCAGATGAGGATGAGAGGGCGCATCTGTCGGAAATCATCGCCCTTTTTGCGACGGCGATTGGCCTGGCCGCCGCTACTGCTGCTGGCAGAAACGCTGCCCGAGTTCTTTTGGTCCAGCATGGTCATGTCCATCAGCGCCTTGACAAAGCCGCCCTCGCCGCTGGCGCTGCTGCCGCCCACGGCACCGTCCACCTCGTCGACAATGACACACACGGGACGCGCCACCTTGGGCCTCTTGCTCGGTCCGGCAGCAGCGGCCAGAGTCGCCTGCTCGACCGTCTTGACGCTCTCGGTGCCCAGACTTGTGCGGATGCGGCCATTCACCACATCGCGGCTGCGGTCGTCGCTCGCATTGATCTCGAGGACTTCGTAGCCCGCCTGTCGGGCACAGACATGTGCCAGCGTCGTCTTGCCCAGGCCCGGTGCACCTGTCAGCAGCAGAATTTTGCGGTGAGGCTTCTCGTCCTCGGACGGCTGCGCGCCAGACGATGCAGCTGCTGGCCGGGCGGGCTTCTTGGGCTTGGCACCGGGAAAGACAATGGGATCCCAGCGCTTCAGCCAGCGCATCACCAGTCGGTTGGTCAGGTCGTCGCCCACGAGGTCCATGAAATTCCTCGCACGGTACTTTTCTGTCCACAGCATGGTGGCCCGTTTTGGGCGAGGCGCTTCATCCATTTCCATTGCCACAACTGCATTGTCGCCGTTGTGTCCTTCCGCTTCTCTCTCTGCTCGCGCCGCCTCCTTTAGCTTTGCCTCAGCGGCCGCCTCGGCCTTGGCCGCATCCATCAGCTCGTGGATCGCAATGCCGTAGTAGCTGCGCTGCGCACGGCCTTCTTTGGTCCGCGAGCGCTGAGCAACCATGTCCTTGTAGTGGACGGCTGGACGCTGGGCTTTGCGCCGACGGACGGGGATGGTGCGGCCGTCGCAGGTGTTGACAAGTATGGTCTCACCGGGCGGCGGCGAGGGCGACCGCGGCCGGGTGAGCTCCGAGAGGTCGACCATATCCGGAATATCCACCGTCCGCGAACCAGCACTGAAGAGCATGTCGTAGCGGTCCTCTTCCTCATCGGGCTCTTCCTCGGGAGGATCGACTGCCATGGGCAGACTCGTCGGCTGGGCATCTTGGGGCTGCGATGGCGCTTGAGACAAGAGCGGAGGCAGGGAACCGCCATCTTGGAGCGTTTGGAGCGTCTGCTGGGCTGGTATTGGCTCTTGTGTCTCTTGAGATTGCGTGTCTTGTGCGAAGGGGTTGTTGTCGATGTTGCTCGTGGTCTTGTTCTTCTCTCCTTCATCGTCACCGTCGTCCTCCGAGTCCGAGTCAACAAAGCCGCCAACGGCACGCTTGGCCGGCCTCCGTGCCATGGGACTCAACATGTCCGGGCCCGCCTTTCTCTTCTTCGAAGGCGTCATCTCTCGAGAAGCACGGCCATTGTCGTCGTTTACTGCATCTCCTCCATTCCCTGTTGAATTGGCGCCGTTGGCCAGAGCATGCTGCCCGGCAATGTGATCGAGAATGTCCGCCATGGATTGTCGTATATGTGTTGATTGATAAATTTCGTATAGCAGTAGATACCGTGGCTGTCTGGTCAGCAATAGCAGAGAGACGCTGTTGGACGTGTCTCCATGCTCATGTTCATGTTGTCGAACCCCCCTGCTCTCGAGAGGTACTTGCGACTTGTATCTTTGTGTACTTCACGAACGCGTCGCGTTTGACGCGACAAGCCCACTTTCAAGCACGCGTAAATTGATTCCTAGCTTCACGTGATGTCGTCACATGATATATCACATGGCCAAGATTTTCGCATCAGCAGAGCACCTCGCATTGCCTCATCTCTGTGTAACTTTTTTTCGGCTTTGAACGAAAACTTTTCATCTTGCCGTAGTAGACTCCAACTCCGACGGGCTTCCTCTAGGTTAGAGTTCTGACATGCAGACGTTGTAACCGCATGCCGCCCGGAGAGATTCATGATGATGGCGTCGATTTAGAGACCTATGACGTCGTCTCTCGTTTTCCGCTTCGCACGTCAACGTCTTGCTGTCCTGATCTCGGATTATGAAGTATTTCATGCACATGCCACAAGCTAGTCGCAGAATACGCAAGGTTTCGGCTCACAGAATCTGTACCTTGGCGCATTTCCCCCGGTTTCATGGCCAAGTTTTCCATATTCCAACCCCTCATGCCATTTCCTATTTCGGCGATTATGTTGATCCATCATCTTGTGTGGCAGCGGGCCCTTCGCTAGCAGACCCAGCTGTCATTGGTAATAGCTGCAGGAGGGCGTTTATGGAATTGCGTTTGGAAACACAAATAAGAATGTGCACCTTGCGACATCAGACGTTGTCAACGCTGTTGCAGGAAAGGCCGCCGAAAGGCGACCTTTTGGCCGTCTTAGCTATTCATTTGCAAAAGCTTACAGCCCTTTTCGGCTAGGCCGTCTAGGCGTATCCACAATATTCTGGCAGTTTCCTCTTCTATTTTTTTCTTTCCGCCTTTTTCAGTGCGTTGGTAAATCAGTAACAGCCCACCGCCCAACGATTTTCAGCGTTCCTGTCCGCTATCTTTTTATCGTCTATTTTTGCATGCTTTTTTCGTCATTGACAAAGCATTTTTTTTTTTTTTTTTTTGCCGCAGAGGCTCCTTGTTTGGGGTGCAGTGGCCACCTCTCGCTGGTTCTTTGGTACCATTCAGGTTCTTTTGCACCCGCTTTCTAATCAAAGCTCCTGCCCATTGCCCGTCCATTTGGCTCCCCCCTTCGCGCCTTCCCTTTGTAGCACAACCACACCAAAACACATTACCAGACACGCACCCCTCCTTCCGCGATTCGACACCCCCCTCTCTACCAGTCGCGTAGTTCTCCATAGTGTATTTAAGTTGGCAAAGGCCCCATCTCTAGTTTTGCTTCCCCTCTTCTCTTTCCCCTTTCCAACATGTCTGCATCACGCACTCTTCTGCACCGCATCAACTCTACTGCTACCCGCATCCGTCCTTTCGCGACCCCCTCGTTTACGAAACCCACCACCTACCGCACTTTCCACGCTACAGCTGCCAACATGGTTGTTAAGGAGATCAAGAGGTGAGCCTTCTTTTTCCTCGGCTTGTTCAATTTGGACGTCTCCAAATATGCTAACAAAACAACAGCCGCGACGAGTTCCGCCAGGCCGTCAAGGACAACAAGATTGTCATCATTGACGCTTCGGCTGTCTGGTGCGGCCCTTGCAAGATGATCTCGCCCGTCCTGGAGAAGTGAGTTTCGTTACCCCTTGTCCTGTCGACTTTTTCGCAGCTATGTAGAAAGTGACAGCATGCTAACTACTTTCTCAGGCTCTCCGACGACGCAAAGTTCTCGAGCATCCTCTTTGCCAAGTTCGACGTTGACCAGGTCCCTGACCTGACCCAGGAGCTTGGCGTTCGCGCCATGCCGTCCTTCTTCGTCTACAAGGACGGCGAGCCCGCTGACAGCATGGTCGGTGCCAACCCCCCGGCCCTCACCAAGATGGTCGAGAAGGCTCTGCAGTAAACTGCCAGAGACAAGATACCTATATCAATGAATAAAAAATGTTCTTGCTGTTCGTGTTTGTTTTGCTGGGCTTTACCCTGCTCTTTGGGTGGACGACCTGCATGTAACTAGATATCATATCATATACAATCCATTGCAATTTTTTTCGCTGTCAAAATGCCTTGTACTCCGTACGTGATAAAAATATCTCAAAAAATGTCATGACCTTTTGCATCATCTTCGACCATGTCCGAGCTTTGCCGCTCTGTGTTGATGACGTATTTGAAATTCAAATTTGCCAGGGAACAAAAAAGAGCCGAGGGATAAATTTTCGCCATGTGATACATCACGTGTTAGAGGCTTTATCACGTGAGTTTACAAAGAAGGTTTAGGAGGCCGTACCTGTCATATTAGTACCAGCTGTCGGGCACAGTGGAGCGCCACGAGCTCCATCAAGCTCTATTCAGACGCTAGAACTCATCGCTTCTGGAAAACGTGCTTGCCGCCTGTACTCCGTATGAGAACCTCGTGGCCGGTGCGCCGACCAACACGGGCCGGTGCGATGGCAAAGCTGCCCGGGCCATAGCTTGTAGGTCGATTGGGCATCAATGTATGCATCGCATCCTTCGTGGCTGCGAGATTTTTTATTTTTGTCAGTTGCATGCGATGGATCCTTTTGAACGAGGCTCTTTCCATTGGCGTTGGGGCTGTGCAGCTCCAAGTGCCGTCGTTGGTGTGCTTTTGGCTCCTGCCTAGCAAGGGCCTCGTACTGTGCGTGTACCCCCATCGCCTTATTTTTCTCCCCCGATGCTTGCGTACTTTGATCCACCAGGTACGCGTCAACGGTTGCCGGTCGTGCCTTCTTTGTGAGATGTCAACTGTTTCTGGCCTTTCAGCTAGCCCCTGCGCCTCTTGTTGAGTGTCCTCCTTGAACGCTCTTTCCGCGAACCTGTCGTAGTTACCGGTTTGAGACAGCCGCGCCTCCGCTTCTCTGCATAGCTCTTTCCCTGCCAAGCACAACCTAGCCCACCTACCTACCTATTCTTTATTGTCCGGGGCGCGTGCTTTGCGGTCGTATGCCTCGTCTTTTCGTCTGTTCGCCCACATCTGCTTACTTCTTTCTCTTGCCCTTCTCCTAACTCCTTTCCCCTTTTCTTTTTTCTGCCTTTTCAATTTTTTTGTTCACGTCTACTCTGTTTTGTTCAAGCTTATTCTCATCAACACCGACGATCGACAAACCCCAGACTCGACATTGTTTCGCACTGCCCACGTTCCCCGTGCTGGCGCTTCGCTGGCTCCTCCGCATTCTTCGTGGTGCAGCTCCAACTGCCACCCGAAAACCTAATAAGTTGGTTGCGTCAGCTTGTTGTTTATGCGGCTCGTTGAGCTTTGGTTTATTCTCATGCTTACCTGTGGTCTGGAAGGAAAATAATTGGCGAAAAAAAACAGGCAAGAAAAAAAATAAGAAGATAAAGGGACGAGGAAGAAGAAGACCTGCGCAAAACTTTGCAAAAGTAGGTCAGGGTTCTTCAGCAGTCATTTGTTTCGCGTGCTGACCTTTTTACTGTTTCAGCCTTCTTTGCCGCCTCGCCACCTTGCATCCTGCCTCGCTGGCCGCCGAAACACGCCCACGCCATCTGAAGCCAGTTCACTTTTTATTCAGCTCAGCATCAACTCAATACTTCCATTACCGCCACCGTCACCGATCACCGAAAATTTACACTCGATATTTGTTGACTCCCCTTTTGTTATCTCTCGGCGTGATTCTCTCCGGCTTACTTCACCAAAGCGCGGCAATGCCACTCTAAATATCTATTTCACGCCGAATACCCCGTTTCGGTCAATTTTTGCCAAAATAGCATCGACTTATTTCTCTTGCTGGCATTCCCCCCTCCATGGCCATACCCAATACAGTTGCCGCCCGCAAAAACCGCTTGGCAGAGATCGCCAGCGAATGGGGCATCCAGCCTCCTGAACCGCTTTCACATCTCACAAGGCCCATCCAACCATTCTCCGTACGCACTCCCGAAGATGACAAGGCCGCTGAAGAGTTTCTCAGACGACGCCATCTCGCCGCCACCAACGGCAGCTCGAGCCAGCCTCGTTCCAGCGGCCTTCGCCGCACATTTACAACCTCCAAGACAAAAGAATGGGATTCGGCTGCCGTGTTTTCCGCTCTTGACGCCCATGTTGACCAGGGCGGGTCTGCTGGTGTTGCTGAGGCTCTCGTAGCCAAGCTGCTGGCTGTGGGCGGCAACGTCAATCTTGCCAGCACCCGCACAAAAACAAACCTCCTGACTCGTCGCCGCAGTGTTGAATCATTTGAGCGGAGCCGACTCCTCCAACGCGCCATCGAGCACGGGAACAGTGATCTTGTGGCGGTCCTTGTTCCCTATGCTGACCCTGTCGCCCTCAGCAATGGTATTGCTTTGGCCCTTCGGTCTGGCCGTTCCGATATTGTCGAGCATCTCCTCCGCTATGGCGCGAGTATCACAGAAACCGTGCCGGGTCGAGAGGCCTTCCGCTGGATCTGTGCTCAGGGCGGCCATGCAGACATCATCCGTCTCGTCATGGCCTCCGAGGGCCCGCCCGGCACCCTGGATACGTCCCCTGCCATGGTCGATGCTGCAAAAAGCGGCCACCTTGAATCAGTGCAGGCTCTTCTTGCAGCTGGTGCCGAGACGAGCTTTGAAAATGCCGCGGCCCTGCGCGCAGCCGTCGCAGCATCGTCTGTCGAAATCACCATTGCCATCCTCACGGCCCCCTCTCCGCCGACACCTTCTCTAGTGAACTCCGCGTTCGAAGTCTTCCTTTCCGACGCCTCGGCCCACCCCAACACCAGGATGGCCATGGCCGAGGTTCTCATGTGTGCGGGCGCTTATGGGGATCTGCTTTCCCAAGCGCTGCTCCAGGCATGCATCAACAACTTTACAGAAATGGCCATCTTGCTTCTCAACTACGGCGCCTCTGTCGAGTATGACAGCGCCGCTGTTCTTCGACACGTCATCAGCCAGAAAAAGATTCCTGCCGTCGAGCTTCTTCTCTCCCCTGGCGTCAGCCTCTCGCCCGACTATGCCGCGGAATGTGTCGCCTGCTTTCCTGAAAACCTCACAAATGACGAACGGTATCGTCTTCTTGTCCTGTTTCTACAAAAAGGCGCATATGGCGACCCTCTCCACGAATCTCTCATTGCTGCCACAGAATCCGGAGACATGGAATCTGTCCGTCTTCTTCTCAGCCCGTACTTCCCCGGGCCCTCTACTGCACATGGCCGCAAGCCTTTGGCCACGTCGCGACGGTCAACCGCTGGCCGTCACAATGTAGCATCTGTCGAATACAAGAACGGTCTGGCGCTGCAACTGGCGGTCATCATGTCCAACCTCGAGATGGTCAGTGCCATGTTATCCACTCGCCCTTCACCCACAATCCTGGCTTTGGCTTTCCCCAGCATTCTTGACCTGGCCGGTGAGCCTCGCTACCAGATTCTGGACGTCTTTTTGAAGACTGGCTTTTCGGGCCACATCGTCTCCGCTACCTTTGAGGCTGCCATCCGTGAACGTCCCAATGAGCGCGATCAGCGCCTCATCGACATCATTTTGCAGTCGCAGCGACAAAATATCAACTTTGAAGTTGATGAGGGCTTCTTGACGGCTGTCACAAAGGGCGACATTGCCCTCATGCAGCTCATCGCCCGCTACAAAAGGCCCAGCAAACATTCACTCGCCACGTCCATGGCACAGGCATCCCAAATCAAGGATCCGCACATCCGGCGACAAATCGTCTACACCCTGCTCAATTCTGGTGCTTCCGAGGAGCGACCTGCTGTGGCCGACGCACTTATCGCGGCATTGGCCAGTCAACCTGTTGATGGCGAACTTGTGAGCATCCTCGTCAAGCATGGCCATGCAGACATTAATCACAGTGGGGGAGCGGCCCTATCTCTTGGTATGTTTTTCTGTCTTTCTTCGTCTTTTTTTTTGTCTTTTCTGCATAGCTATCACATGTATGGAGGATACTTTGTTCTAACATGGCTGCAGCCGCCTCGCACGCCGATCCCATGTTTGTCAGCTTGCTCACGAACAATGCCACGGCGAACACTGCTACGCTGAACCAGGCCCTCTATGCGCTGGCCACGACACCATCAACGCCCGCCAAGGCCACAAAGCTCACCACCCTCTTACGCTATGCAAAGGATAAGGAGCCGCTCGGTCGACTGTTGGCTGCAGAGGTGGAGATGGTCGTCAAAACGCCGCCTGCACAACGCACACTTGCCATTGTGCAGAGTCTCTTGGCATCGGGTGCCGATGTGAGCGCTTACAAAGGCGCTGCTCTCAGCCATGCTGTGGCTGGCTCTGTCCTCGATGTAACCGAGATGATTCTGAAGCACAAGCCCAACTCAACGGCTATGGCTGCCAGCTTTCCTCGCATCTTCAATGTCTCCGATGCCATGGACCGCTTTTCCCTGGCCAAGATGCTCATCCAGTTTGGCGTGCCTGCCAAAGAAGTGAGCCGCTCCCTCTACCACGCTGTCATCAACTGCCCGCAAGACCTGTCCCTTCTCAAAGTTCTGGCCTCGGCCAGTGACCCGGAGGATGGCAGTGCCATTCTGACAGCCATTCACTCCAACACGCCCGACATCGTGGCAACCATTGTCGAAGCTCAACAGTTTTCTGTGTCGGTGCTGAACAAGGCTGTTTCCGAAGCCATGACCATCTCGAATAGAGATATCCGCCGCGAGACCTGCCACTACCTGATTCATGCAGGAGCTGCAGGATCTGCCGTTTCTGATGCTCTTTTAACGGCAACGGCAGAGGCTGACCTGGAACTCGGCAGCACGCTTCTCAAAAGCGGCGCCAGCACTGACTACAACGACGGCCAGGCAATCATCACCGCTTGTCGTTCCGGATCGATTGATGTCCTCAGCATGCTACTGAAAGACAATGGTGTCATCAAGGCGGACACCATCACTCGTGCTTTCAAGGCAGCTGCTGCGATCAACAATTTGCAGCGTCGCGAAGACATCTTTCGTGTTCTCTTCCGCCACAAGGTACACCCTGACGCTGTCAGCGAGCAACTCGTCGAGTCGGCTGTCTACGGCGACCGTGGCGCTGGTCTTGTCCGCCTCCTCCTCTCGGAGGGCGCTGATGTGAACTACAATAACGGCGAGGCCGTACGGTCAGCCGCGCGTAACGGTTTCCCATTCATTCTCCGCCTTCTTTTGGGTCTCGACAGCCGGGACACAGACGCCAATAAACAAGTGCCCAGCCAGCCACATTCTTCTGTATCACAGTACACCTTGAGCCGTGGCTTGAGACCTAGCTGGGCGCTCAAGCGCAGTCTTCGCCTTGAGATCATCGATTTGCTTTTTGCGGCTGGTCTGCAGCCGTGCGAGGCTGTTGACCTGGTGCTCATCAAGGCTGTCAACGAAGATGAGGTCGACCTTGACCTTGTCCGTTTGCTTCTCAAACACGGTGCATCACCTATTGCTGAAGGCTTCCAGGCTCTGCTCGATGCTACGTGCCACTATGACCCAAGCACCCTTTCGGTTTGCCTCGAAGCAGCACCTTCCATCAACCGCACCGACTTGGACAACATACTCGGTGAGGCTCTGCGGCAGGACAATGGTTCTAGCTGGATGACTCCGAAGGGGCTGGAGACGATGCGTATCCTGCTCAATCGCGGCGCTCGCAGCTCTGAGCTGGGCCGCGTCCTGGCTCAATCGGTGGAATATAGCGTATCGGACAACAGCGACCTGGCACGGCAATTTATTCACCTCGTGAGCCAGTGCTCGGCGGATGTCAATATCGACCACAGCGCAGGCTTGCAGGCGGCAGCGAAGCAGTGTGATGCGGATCTTGTCCAGGTCCTTCTGGAACTGCATCCAAACGCCGACGCTATCAACATGGCGTTCCCCTACATCTTTGACGCCGAGGGAATTTCTGAAGAAGATGCTTCTCGTGTGATTTCGCTCTTCCTCGCGTACAAAACAAGCGACGGCCAGAGCGCAGTGGACGTTGCCTTCCACCACCCCGATCGCCCTGATCCCGTGTTGCTTCTTGCTCTGGATCGGTACCCCCGGTCGGTGAAGATTCTGGACACACTCCTCGATGCTGGCTACTACATTGACCCGGAAACGTCTACTGATATTTCTATTGCGCCTGGCATGGTCATGGAAGAGTCCATATCGCTGCTTTTCTGGGCCATTTTGCAGCCGCAGAAGAAGATTAGCGGCGGTGTCATTGAACGACTTTTGGAGCGCGGCAGCAATCCCAATTTCGTGACGAAAGACTCGGAGCGCACACCACTCATGATTGCTGTGTGCGCCAAGCGCCCTGATCTGGTCAACGCACTGATCCGTGCGGGTGCGGACGTAGCGGTGGCGGATAGAAACCGCAACACGCCGCTCATGATGGCAGTCCTTGCCGGCGGTGATGCGGGAATTGCCATGATGACTGATATCCTGGCCATGAAGCCGCCCAGGGACGACGGGTCATTGCACACGGCCGCGCGGGAGCTCAATCTCAAAGCGATGAAGCTGCTGATGGAGAGCGGTCATGAACCGGACTACCCGTGTGATCTACATGAGGGTCGCAGCGCGCTGTCGGAGATGTGCCTGCATGGCACCGATGCCCTCGGGGCCTTGGCGTCGGCACGCACCAAAACTCTGGAGATCTGCGTATCATTTCTCATCGATGGAGGCAGCAGTCTGACATTGCATAATGTGCACAACGACAACAAGACACCGTTCCTGCTTGCATTTGATGCCCGCGACCCCATTGCAACGACACGTGCGATGCTCAAGGCCGGCCTGTACAAGCAGGTCAACAGCAGCGACCACTATTACCACGACAAGACCAACAAGTATGTCTACTCGCCAAAGATGTACGTTGCACGGCTCTGGCGCTATAAGCACAACGGCGATGTGGACGAAGAAGATCTGCGGCAAAAGCTGCTGCATGTGCTGTCGTACAGCCGGGCCGAAGATGTCTTTTACGCGACTGAAGGCGCCCAGCCAGAGGGTGCTGTGGGAGTGCCCGAGCATTTGAAGCGCATCGAGGACGAGCGCCGGGCGCAGCTCGAGCGCATGAAGGCCCAGGAGGAAGAGCGTCTGCGCGAGGCACAGCATCTCCAAGAAATGGCGGAGCGGAACCGCAAGATCCGGGAGGAGCAGATCCTAGCCATGAACGAACTGAACAATGCCGAAGTTATGGCTACTCGCGTCCGGCTGGTTGGGGCGGCCAAGTCGCATGCTGAAGCGCAGCGGATCAAGACGGATGCTGATGTTTTGGCATTGCAGCAGCTCAGTCAGGCACAGGCTGCGAGCGATGCCCACGCTGTGCACATGCGCACCGCGGCCGAGGCGGACAGCATGCGCCACATGACGAGCGTAAAGGTGGAAGCGATGCAGGCGGTATCGGCGCAGGAGCAGCGGCAACGCATTGCGGGACGCGAACTTTCACTGGACGAGACTCGCATGGTGGGCGAGGAGCAGCTCAAGATCGAAGACCGCCGACAGCGCATGCTGCTGTCTCACGAGCAAACGCGCGACATCAATCGCGCCTATGCAGCACGGCAGATGAGTGATATCACCATTGATGAGCGTAAGGCTCTAGGCGACTATGAAAGGGCGCAGCACCAGCGCGACATGGCGCGGATCAACGCCGGGCAAAAGCTTGCAGCGGCCATCAAGCAGCTCCCGCAAGGCCAGCAGCTGGCAGTCGTCTCGGGAGTGTCACCCAACCGACCCAGAGGATATATCGAGGGAGAGATTCCTTAAATATACCTATCCTCTGTGATTTTGGAGATATTCGTATATTTCTCTAAATCTCTCTCCACTTTGTTTTGTTAAAAACCCCCCTATTTTGTTGAATTTGCCTTTGATCTCGTTCTTTTAGATGGCTTCCATTTGTACTCTCCGTGCACTTTTCGATTTCTTTTTAACATCCAGTTCGATATACCATTGCTCATTGCACATTGTTTGTTATTCCAGCGATCTTTATTCCACGGGCATGCAACTTTCCCTTAATTTCTATTTTATTTTATTTTCCTCCTTGGAGATTCACCATGGAAACACTTGACATCTTTGCATGCATAACTATCTGCGAATCACACAAGTGATTCGGCGGCAAGGCTCTTGTCTCTATTGAGGCGAAAAGGCTAACTCAGCCCCCATGCCCCGCAGACATGTAACAGGGATATCATCATCTGCAGGATACTACCTACCGAGGTATCTTCGTCTTGTTTTCCTGCTTTGTTTCGCGTTAGGTTCCAACAAAGATCGCTCAACGTCGGTAAGAAAGCACCTCATGGTCATCATTTTGGTATCGGAGGTGCCAGAACCTCTCCAGCAATACGTCCACCATGACAAGAGAACAGACTTCGGCACGATTGATCGGCAAGAAATAGAGGATCATTGCCCTCTCGACGATGGACACTGGGCGCAAGACGCTGGAAAAGGCCAATACAGCCGACAGCTTGGAGCGCTCAGCCGCCTTCCCCTCGAAATGATCAACATGATCTTAGTCCGTATGGACTTGCCCAGTCTCGAAGCCATGCGCCGCGTCAGCCGCTCGGCGATGGCGGCTGTTGATGCGCTGCACGAGTTCCAGCTTCTGCGCCAAGGGTGTCCGAATGTTTTGCGAGCCGTGATGAGTTTACGGCCTACGAGCTACGACTTGACAACACTCGTGTCGACGCTCTTTTCCAGAAGCTGTGCCAGCTGCGGCAGGAGTCTGGGGATCAAGAGAAGCCGCCGCGGCAACGACGACGATTACGATATCGGCCCCGAACGCTTTGCTGGATTTCTCTATCTCATTACATGCCGTCGGCTATGCTTGCGCTGCGTGACGTACAATTTTTTCTATTACCCCGTCAAGCTGCAGGATGCTGCCAGAGTGCTGCTCCCCAAAGATAGCAGCACAGGAACCGACAACGACAAGGCGTCGCCAGTTCGCCAGCAGCAGCTAGAGCAGCTGAAGCAGCAGTTTTCGCACGTACACACGGTCCCTGGAACGCACTATACGCCGCGTTGCTCCCCTGCGGACGAGCGGTTCATCATGCTCGATCGGCGGCAAATTCTCAAGACGATGCCGACCTACCTCGAGGCCAAAAGGGCCAACGACCAGCTCAACGCAGCCATCCGAGCAGCCAAGGCCAGCGGCGCACCACTGCCGTCTGAGGAGGAAACAAAGCAGATCCAGGATGATCTGTACGATGCCATGCACTTTGAAGTCAGTAAGGGCAACCAGCAGTTCCCCGTCTTTGCGCGGTTTGATCGATGGGACTACGACACGAGTCGGTTCGTGGCCATTGCCGAGGCACCACATCTCCGGTTTGAGCGCGACCGCACCAATGCCACGTTCACAAACGCAAGCACAAGCGAACGGCGCATGGTGGTGGATCATGGCGTTCGGTGCAGTCTCTGTTATGATAAAAGGGGCATCATCTTTGCCCGTCGGCTCGTTCTTTTGCACTGTGACTTTGCCGAGCATCTGAGGGCTGTCCACAATGTCGAGGTGGATGTGTCAGAGATGTGAGAGGTAGCGACGGAAATAGTGAGAGGCGACGAGGGAGAATTGTCAAGAAACGATTGCAAACAAGGCTTGGCAAAGCAATTTTAAAGCAATATACTGATGGCCACGTGCATCCTTCGCAGTACATTAGTGACCACTCCGGAACCTCTCCCCACCAGAACTCGAAATCGGCTCATTGCCTATACATCTAGGACGTCTCAAGATATCATCTGCAAATAATATACATATAGAAAAAAGGTACAAAGAGGGTTTTCATCTTTTAAAAAAAAATTAATAATAACAAAAAAACTAACAAACGTACAGCAGCGGGTATTCGCTGGTCGTCACCGATCCAGCTACTAATCCACCGATTACTGGTTTAACTAGGGGAGAGCGGACGGGATCCCGTGCTTTCCAGTATCTATGGCCGTACGTGGAAGGTATAAGCTGGGAATGTGTTTATATAGGGAGGTAAGTAAATTCTAGGGTTTTTTTTGTGTGTGTGTTATTTACTTATGTGTTTGAGTATCTTAATGCTTCCTTTTGCTTTATTTAATTTTTATATACCTAGGTAGGTACCGATATATACTTGTGAATTACCTCTATGTACCTAATGAAAAGAGCTGGCTACCTAGGTTCGAAGGCTGTTTGTAAATTGTAAATGGAATTTCGGAGTTTGTCTTTTTTCCTGCCAGCCCTTCTTTCCTCTTTTTTTTTTTTTTTTTTTCCAAAAAAAAACCAATAAAAACTACATAAAATGACCAAGTTAAATCCCCTAAATAAAGTCACTGATACATTCAAAATATCTCATATAAAGCTCGACATTTTGTGTAACTACAGAAGCCATTGCATCTCAGGACGACTTTCACGTCATGACGGCAGCGCGATGCAATCACGTGACATGATTTATGCTGGTTCTTTTCCGAATGTGACCGATACCACGGTGCTTTAGAGGTGCGCGGACGACATAAAAACTACATTAGATTCTGCAAATTGTGGCTGAATGGTTTCATGACAAAGAGACGTCCGTATTTGCGTGGTAAAACCGATTTTTGCTACAATACAAATTCACAAAAGTGTGGAACTCCCCATTTTAAGCGTATTATTTTCGCAAAATGGAAGGGGTTATTCCTCCGGATATAGAAAAAAGAAATTAGTTTACCTACCTATGTGGAAAACGAGAATTTGGAAAAAACAGAACCCACGGAACACTAAAGACGGGAAGCAGAAAAAAGCAGGAAGAAAGCTCGGATAGCGCCCGAGAAGACCGACCTCCCGAGGGCACTACGGGTAGTAGGCTGGCCCTTAAAAATAATGATTATATTATGCCGCTCGAGACGATATACACTTTCCCGCAAAACTGTACCAAGCATTTTGTGTATGGCTGCGTTTGACAACACGTCTACTCTATGAACATTCACAATAGATTCGCCCACTCAGTAGCCGCCGAGCCTTGCTAGACAGGGCCCAGCTCAAGGCGAGATACAAAACTCCGTCGGCGATGAAAAAGTTGAACCGTGCGAACAAGTAGAAAAATAGTCTGTTTTTCTGCAGTCGATATGCGAATGAGGTGTGTGCCTTTTCGTTTACGAAAACGAGCCTGCATGCGATCTGCAAAATGAATGCCTTTTCTTGACGTATCGGACAGGGCCGAAGAAGACGTTTAAATCTAGCTTATCTTTAAACTGGATGCGTTGTGCATAAGTAGATAGACAGCAACTTTAATACCTTAACCACCACGAGGCCATCTGAATTCCAGAAAAATTTAAGCTTTCTCTGACATTTGCCAAGCAATGGGCCGATCATTTGCCAGCTACCTGTCAGAGCTACAGAGCACTAGTCAGACAAGGCCGCCGTGAAACCAACACCACACACCAAAAGTGAGTCTCATAAAAGTAGGTACCTATGCAGTTTCCATTAATTTCTTCAAAGCCCACGTGCAACTACCTTTCAAAATTTCATTCGAGCTCCGGCCAATATTTGATTATTGGCAGCACCATCGAGGTCTTGGCATTATAATAGAATACAAATTATACGAGTATACTGACACACAGTTTGCGACTTTGGGAACACCGACAATCTTCCCCGTTGGTATTTTTCGGGGCTTCACCACGGAAAATATCTCATACTTTTGGAGAAACCCCTGCTCCCGGCCTATACGAGGACTCGTTATGCACCCCACACGTGGCAGCCATGGTGCTTTACGGCCCCGTGCGATCTAGCCCCAGCATGAGGAGCATGGAATCGGTTTTGTCAATAACCCGAATCCAGCAAAATAATAAAGTTTCTCACTCCATGTGGGAGCCATGCACAGAGAACCTTGTCGGCGCCAAGCTCTACTGGGACCAACAGCAGCTCTTCGTTTCGATGCTGACCTCCTCCACGTGCCCTTCTAGAAGTCTTGATTGACTTGAGCACTGGCTTACCATCCCGCAGCCCGAAAACGATGAGGGGCCGATTTTGGGTTTGGAAGGCTTCCCAAAAAGTCTCGCGGCAAAAGCAACCCGGAACAGCTTTGCCTTAGCGTAGATAGTGGCGTCCTGGCGGGTATTTACTACTGGCACCGGGGCCAGGCGAATGCACTAAAAACGGCCGACGCGCCGTACCAGGCGGGACGGGCGGGGCTTGTCGTGGAATCAGCGACATTTGATTGGCCAATTGGCGGTGTAAGTCAACACGTGCATGTAGCTGCCGTTATCATTGCCTCGCCGTGCAAGCGATCGGCATTGACCGACCACCTGAAAAAGGCAGGTGCGATCTTGATGCAGACCACAAAGTGGAAGGAGCTATGCAAAGTGCGATAGAACGAAAGAGGAAAGAACCAAAAAAAAAAAAAAATGAAGTGGAAATCGAAAAAAGAAGGAACATCCAGTTTTCCAATTGGGAGAGGAGGACAAAAAAAGTACGGCACAGGCACTAGGAACAACAATGGCTGCACAAGGGCATCTACACCTAATGGCCATCAGCCTTGTCACTAGGCTGCATCCCGGCCCCGGGCAACCATGAACGGACCCCCACTCGACAGTCTGCTGCCCTGTTGAAGCACGTTCCCCCCCTGCTGATGATATGCGCCGAAGGAGCGACCGACGTGGCTCGTGCGCGTTCCGAAAAGAGAAAAGGCTATGAAGTTTGGAAGTCAGCGACAATGCTCCGCATTGCATGGGGCAGGAGCGAGTGAAAAAAAAAAGACGAAAGAGGAAAGAATAAAGCAGGAACGAAGCGGACGAGTCCATAGTGCCTTCCGGTCTTGTGGGCTGTGGGTATTTCGACGCAAAGGTTTCGTGCAAAGGTACATCGTACGACGTACCCAAGACACATGCGCGGACCTCGCGCCTTCCTCGTAGCTCCCGTTGTAGAAGCTAGCTCCGTTGGCCTGTGCGGCCATATAAACACAAGGTACCTCCTCCATTGTCCAGTTTTGTCCACCTTCTCTCTTTTTCTCTCTCTCCTCTTCCTTCCCCAACCGAGAGACTCTCGTGACATTTCCCCAAGCTCTAGCTAAGCTCCAGCTAGTCTCCTCACCTCGTCACTCGTTCATCATGAAGTCCGCTTCGCAGGCTCTTCCCGCGATCGCCGGCGCCGTCTTTATGGCTGCGTCGGCCAGCGCCGCCCCCACGGTCGACACCTCGTTCCCCTACACGGGCCCTGCGATCCCTGTCGGCGACTGGGTCAACCCGACAGTCAACGGCAACGGCAAGGGCTTCCCTCGCCTGGTTGAGGCCCCGGCCGTCAAGCCCGCCACCGCCAACCCCACGAACAACGTCAACGTCATCTCGCTGGCGTACGTTCCTGGCGGCATCAACATCCACTACCAGACGCCCTTTGGTCTGGGCGAGGCTCCCTCGGTCAAGTGGGGCTCGAGCAAGGACGCTCTGAGCAACAAGGCCACCGGTTCGTCGCACTCGTACAACCGCACGCCGCCCTGCTCGCTGGTGCAGGCCGTCACGCAGTGCTCCGAGTTCTTCCACGAGGTGCAGATCACGGGCCTCAAGCCCGACACAACCTACTACTACCAGATCCCCGCGGCGAACGGCACGACCGAGTCGGATGTTCTGGAGTTCACGACGGCCCGTGCTGCCGGCGCCGACAAGGCCTTCACGGTCGGCATCATCAACGACATGGGCTACACCAACGCCCAGGGCACCTTCAAGCAGCTGAGCGACTCGGTCGACAAGGGCATGGCTTTCGCCTGGCACGGCGGTGACATCTCGTACGCCGACGACTGGTACTCGGGCATCCTGCCCTGCGAGTCGGACTGGCCCATCTGCTACAACGGCTCGTCCACCGAGCTGCCGCCTGGTGATTTGCCCGCGGACTTCCTCGAGCCGCTTCCCGAGGGCGAGGTGCCCAACCAGGGCGGCCCCCGCGGTGGCGACATGAGCGTTCTCTACGAGAGCAACTGGGACCTGTGGCAGCAGTGGATGCAGGACATCCACGGCCGCGTGCCGTACATGACGATGCCCGGAAACCACGAGGCTGCCTGCGCCGAGTTTGACGGCCCCAACAACGAGCTGTCGGCTTACCTCGACGATGACAAGGCCAACAGCACCCTGCCCAAGAGCACGCTGAGCTACTACAGCTGCCCTCCCTCGCAGCGCAACTACACCGCCTACCAGCACCGTTTCCGCATGCCCGGCAGCGAGACCGGCGGTGTCGGCAACATGTGGTACTCGTTCGACTACGGCCTGGCCCACTTTGTCTCGCTCGACGGTGAGACCGACTACGCCAACAGCCCCGAGTGGCCGTTTATCCGCGACACCAAGGGCAAGGTCGAGACTCCTGCTGAGAACAAGACCTTTGTGACCGACTCGGGCCCGTTCGGCGCCATTGACAACAACGACTACACCAACAACAAGGCCTACCAGCAGTACCAGTGGCTCGTCAAGGACCTCGCCGCCGTCGACCGCACCGTCACCCCCTGGGTCTTTGTCATGAGCCACCGCCCCATGTACAGCACCCAGCACGCCTCGTACATGGACGCCGTGCGCGCCGCCTTTGAGGAGCTGATGATTGAGAACGGCGTCGACGCATACTTCTCGGGCCACATCCACTGGTACGAGCGTCTCTTCCCCATGAGCGCTGACGGCACTGTCGACAAGGAGGCCGTCATTGACGACCACACCTACCTGGTCAACAACGGCAAGTCCATGACCCACCTGGTCAACGGCATGGCCGGCAACATTGAGAGCCACGGCACCTACGACGGCAAGCTGGCCAACATCACCGCCAAGCTCGACACCACCCACTACGGCTTCACCTCGCTGACCGTCCACAACGCCTCCGTCGTTACCTGGGACTTTATCCGCGGCGACGGTACCGGTGTCGGTGACAGCGTCACCCTGATCAAGAAGAACGCCGTCAAGCCCTCGTCGTCGGCTTCGGCCTCGGCCTCTGCTTCGGCTTCGGCTTCGGCTGCCCCCTCGGTCACCACCACCACCGAGATTGTCACGGCCATCACCACCTACTGCCCCTTCGCCACCACCCTCACCCAGGGCTCGTCGACCTACACCATCACCAGCGCCACCACTCTGACGATCACGGACTGCCCCTGCACGCTGACGCACACCGTCCCCGTTACCTCGCAGCCCACCACTGCCGCTGCCACCACCTCGCAGCCCGCTTTCGTCAACGGCACCACCGCCGCTGGCACCACTCCCGCCAAGTCGACTGGCACCGCCGTCGTCCCCGTCGGCAGCTCGACTGTCGTTCCCAAGCCCTCGCCCTCGGCTTCGCAGATTGCCGTCAGCGCTGCTGCTGGCTTCAAGGCTCCTGCCATGGTCGTTGTCTCGGCCCTCCTTGCCGCTGCTGGTCTGCTCCTGTAAGGGAGTTTTGACCCTTGTGAGAAGTGTGATTGGGAGTCCTTTTTTTTACGTGTAATTCTTTTTTACGATTTAATATTCTACTAGTCGCCACAATAGGTTAGGTTATTTGATTTTTATTCTATTTGTATATTTCTGAGAGAGGTTATATACTAAAGTACTCGACATTGACTTTATGGTGATATGTGTATGAGAGCCTTGATGAATAGAAGAAATCCAGTCATGGTAAATGATGAATCAAAGGGGTAAGCGATATCAGCCTCTTGGGTAATACGACGGATAGGTAACTGTTAGATATACGTGTGGGATGCCGGACCATGACAGGCATAGTCATAGCATAGTTCCATTGTGTTGGACTCAGATTGAATTGCCCAAAAACCTTGAGGTCGCCTGGTTGTGATATTTCGGAGGGGTCTTTGTTTGGAGAGGTCGCGCAAGACGTGGTATTCCATGAAACGGCCGCTTTCAACGAAACGAAGTTTGTGTGCAGATGTAGTGAAGAGCCTGGCAATGGCCTTGTATGACCAGGCCCGGAAAAAAGCACACAACTCTGGACTTCGCTTTATATTGGTGAAATGGTTCAATATATTCCCGACAGGAACCGTCTCTAAATTCCATAGCCTCGTAGCCTTTCTCAACTTGGCTGCGAGAAACTGATAAATATTCTCTGTGGAATGAGATCGTACGACCGTCTGGCCAGATACAGGCGACAACTTTGTTTGTCCAAGATGGCGAGACATAGGGACGACCGTAGAATCTTCCTCGTCGAGGCAATGGTTTGCGGCGATCTTCCCCTTCAATGTTGTGGGATCCTACGCCAAGCACGCTCGACCGCAGCCTTCCTCTCGGCGGCTGTCCACACGACATGGCGCCTGGGTGTGTGTCGCGGTAGGTCCTGAGGAAGGAGACGTGGAACACAGATTCGCCTGACATCAGCACGGCGCGATGTAAGAGGTCATCCACTCCGTCGCGTGTGCGCAAATCCACCAGGGCCGTGGCAGGGCGCGACCATGCGAACGTAGCCTCGAAGCGCTTGACGATGGCCACGAGGGCGGCCGCCGAGTCCACCGCAGAGTTCCTTGATTACAAGGCTCCTTGCCAACCATTGACAAAATGCCAAGCGGGATGGCAGACCAAATCAGTGTTGCCCGGCGGAAGTGTACATCAGACAGTCGTCCATTGTCACTCCCGCAGCTCTCCGTTGCGCGATATCAAGAGTGCGGACACTAGAAAAAAACATATCTCGGAAAAGGGCTTGATAGAATGGATGGAATAACAACCAAAACATGGAGACTCCGCGGCAGACCATAGAAAAAACTCTATGGAGGCAGCACTGGCGACTGATATCCAGGTTTGGGATTCGCCAGACGCCAAAAAGACACGTGCCATGCGTTCAGTGGGCCGCCATTGCTGCTTGAATTTTGACCGGGCGGTACAATGATGTGCATGTCCAGTGCGTATGGGTGTTCCGTTGATGACCGAAAGTCCATACACCAGAGAGATCGATCGCCACGTTGTTGTGTGCCTCGGCCGGAGCAAGGTCTTCTTCAGCGAAGAACAATAAGGTCGTGGAGAATGGAGTTTCCGATTCAACGCACGTCCAGCCACGTCCCGACATCAATCCCGGTGATGTTTGTGTATTTCTTTTTGAGAGAAAAAAAGAGGAAGAAAATAATTCACTCAAAGAATGAAATGTTCCATTTCGTCGTCCGCTGCCCAGGCGATAGTGCAGTGGAAACGTGAACCTGCGCCAACAGTCTTCCACCAACAACCCACCAAGGACCAGTGGCGTAATGGTAGCGCGTCGGATTCCAGCGATGGAGCATCCCGAAGGTTATCCGTTCAATTCGGGTCTGGTTCAAGGAAATCATTTTTTTGCCCATCTTTGCACAATTTCGCCAAAAAAAACTCGTTTCAGCGTTGGAAAGTTTATCCGCTTTGCTTTTTTTTTTTTTTTTTGCTCTCATAGCACAGCTCGTTCTTTGAATCCAGTCCATTATGACTGAATATATCATCGTGAGATTCCAAAGCCCAATGGCTGTGGCAGAGCATCACTGCCCTAGCTTCCCCGCAGGCCTGGGCTTGTTTCTGGCTTTCTCTTGGCCAGGCTCGTCAGGGGAACTTGATCCGCGAGTCCGCTCATTTTGTAGGCGCATCAATATTGAGGCAGACAGTTGCAATCTTGTTCTCCGTTTGTATTTACGGCGACCGGATGAGCAGTGTTGATCGAGGATTGACACCGGCGTTCCTTTATGGAAACTTGCAAAGGCATTTTGCATAACCATTCCAGGCGCATGATTACCCATGTCTGCTTGAGAAACCGTACCGGAGACCGTATCATATCGCCCGTATAGCTCAGGGGTAGAGCGCAGCGCTTGTAACGCTGCGGCCCATGGTTCGATCCCATGTGCGGGCATGGTTGATACTTTTTGCTTGCATTTTTGTCGGTATTACTACGATGAGCCGGCTGATTTCGAGTTTCAGCCTTTTACTGGACATTGCCGCTTCTCTTTTTGTGCTTCGATCGGTGTGCGAGACTGTTGTTATGAATCACGTCTTCACTGTCGTTTGATCACATCCGGTTCAAGCCGCTTCCGATTGAAATCGGTCAAATGTACAACGCAAAATGAAATGTCACATCGCCCTCCGGCATGCGAACAGTCATGTCCAGGGCAGGGCCTTCCTGTCCCGCTCCTACAATGAGTGAGCCACGGGTGTCCGCACGTTGCAGGTTGTGTCCGTTGGCGCATTCAGTTGGGATTGAAATGGGACACGACTAGACGATGCACATAGAGGGATCAACCGGCACAACAGAAGTGTAAGACGTCAGGGCTGCGAAAAAAAAGTTAGCGATAAAGCCAAAAAAAAAGCAAAAAAAAAGTCAAAAAAAGGACAAAAAAAGGAGATTCGAAAGTTTTGCTTGTAGAAACAAGCGCATCAGGAATTGAGCCCGATGCGGGGGTCGAACCCGCAACCTTGAGATTAAGAGTCTCACGCTCTACCGATTGAGCTAACCGGGCGTTCGATCTCATTGTTGGCGACGATGCGATATTGATTTCCCAAAAAGGAAATATTGGAACCTACCCCTAATTTTGAAGAACCGATTGGAACTTGGATTGGAAACTCGGGGGCGCCAGAGAATACCAGGGCCAGGAAATGAGACGACTGAAGCCGGTGTATAACGTGTCGAAGCGAACTCCATAGACTTGAAAAGTGATGGCTTGTCGAAAACAATATCGCGAGAAATAACAATATCGCCAGTGGATGGGTCCCAGATGCGGTAGATTGGTACTTTGAAAGCAAGCGACATAGCCGATCCATGCATGAGCATCGAAGCGGTGAATACGACGTTTGTGGCTGTATTTGAGCTGGCAGCACTGCATTAAGCGTAAACCCTTGATATGAAGGGAAGGCCACCGTCCAGAGAAAATATAAAGTTGACACCAGGCTGTTGAGACACCAGCAAACATAGGTTGCAATGTCTGATCGTGTGTGGCACCACAGTCTGAGTTGGGCGCACAAAGAGCGTCCAGAAACCGAGATTAAATGGGAGTCTTGTGTTTTATGCGAGACATGTTGTTGTGTTATTTTCCGAGCAAGGATTGAACCGTCTGTGTTTGTTTTCGGCAAACCGCCCGCATCTGCTAATGCTGGTGCTGTTTATATCAGAAATGAACAGGCACAGACTTTATGGCATTCAGCGTTGGTGTCATCCATCTTCACACGACAGTCGCAAGACATGGTCAAAGTGCAGGGTGCAAAGTCCGCTGGACGACATGAGCAGATCGGTTCGTCTCTTATGCAAGACGGAGATGCATGTGCCACGGATGTCCATAGTAGATGGCCTCCAAAAGCAATCCATAAAACTGACAGTTTGTGACAGCCTCTCATCACCATGGCTGTGAGGCATCGCTCATATTGCGGTGGGCTTTTTGCAAACGTCTGCTCCCGATCAGGGCGGCAGTCTCCGGCGTTTATCGCCAAGTTCGTCGACATCAGAACTTGCCTTTTTCGTTCCTCCCTCCGAGTGTCTGATTTTATCGTTGGCGACTCTGAATCGTCGTTGGAAAGATTGCATATCCGATGCTCAGTATCAACTTGTTGAGGACTTGCATCACACACACGGATCCAGTTATCTTGGCTGTGTCGATGTCGCTCGGCCTTCACTTGAGCAGAACGTTTCCCGTTCTTCCTGGCTGCAAGCCATAGTGTCGTGGATTATTCCCATGCCTGGATGGCCAGAATATGGCGCCTGTGAAAAAAGACAAACCCAAAAGGAACGTAGCCCGGGCTGCACTCTAGTGGCTCGTCATTCTTGTTGATGTTACCGTACGGCCCTGTCTGCCTCATATCCGGACTCCCAAGCCTTTTAGGTGATGTGATTATGACCTATGTCGGTGTGCCTCATATCTTGGGTTGCGCTACCCTTTTGCCAGTCTGCCGGTGAGAATTTCCAACGTGGCGATAGCTCCATGTGTTTCGATTAAACATACGCACACCAGAGGTTGGAGTGAGAAAGCATCTCCAGAAAGACACTGCGTCATGTGGTCGTATTCCGGGAACGCAGCAGAAGGCGTGACAAATAGAGAATCTGACTCCGCCTCCAAAGTCACACCTTCTTGACCGTCTGACCGGCGGGCAGTGGCACACCTACTGTCCTGGATGCGCCGTACTAGTTGCCACGCTGTTGAGGGGGCATGGACACTGATTCTTGTAGTGGTTGCCACCGCATTTGCAACAGACCACCCCGCTGGCACCCTGTAGATACCAAGTCGGCATCTCGAGGTACCTGCGCGTCATCGATGTCTCGCTCTGAGATACATCCGTCGGTTTCTCAAGATCGCTGTCGTGATTGTCCAAGATGGTATTTGGCGAGGACGGTCGCCCGCCGAGAATAGCCCAGACCTGCCTATCACTCAGCAAGGCCATAAAAGGGACTTCCGCTGGTGTTTCTCGGACCGCAGACAAACTCAACCATGTCGTCAATTGTTGTTGTTGTAAAACGACACAGGATTCATCCGCATAAGAATCATGTCTCCATGGCCATTGAGTCAGGTCGACCCATGTCCCATCCATGTGGAAGAAGAAGTGCGGCTCCGTGTTGTACCAAAAGTGGAGGCGTCCAAACATCGAACAATGAAGTCTCTGGTAGTATAGTGGTCAGTATACGGGCTTGTCACGCCCGGGACCCGGGTTCAATTCCCGGCTAGAGAGCTTACACTTTTCTTTTTGGTTTTTTTTCTTCCGTATTGGATAGCGATGTGTGACTGTGGTAGCAAAGTCGTGGCCTAGGTAGGACCAGATCGATCAGAGGCAGACGTCATAGGTAGATCTCGGTAGGGGTTTCCGAATACTGTGAACAGTGCCATCTGAAAGGTCCGAATTCGTAACCACCAGCAATTGTTCTGCTGCATAAGTTGTTGGTGTGCGTCTATTTGGCGAGCGGCGAGCACTTTTATTGAGGGCTCGAAAAGTATAGAGACATCAGGAACGCCGTAGAGTGCACGTTGCAACTCGATTGTTTTGCCTACCTAGATTGCATGAATCTGGCTGGTGGTCGTATATACCTCGGGTGAGGCAAGGAGGCATTCATGTATGCGTTGGACACGTCGAACTGCCAAATAGTCATGGCTGGAGCGAACGGGGGGGTGAGGACGACTCGGATTACTTCAGTGCGCGTATGGCCGCAAAAGTTCCGGTAAACATGTCGGCGGCTTGGTCGCCGCAAGCCACCAGATCTTGCACTTTGTGAAGAAGCCTTCACTCTTGATCTTGTAGGCGAATACCCATTTGGAGGAGATGACAATCCAGGCGGTGCATGATCAAGTTGCGTAAGACTGAACTCCCAAAAGCAATTAAGTTGCGTTGCCATGGACTCGCGTATAAATCATCGTCCTTTTCCTCAAAGACCTGCCTGGCCAGAAGATACAATAGATGGGACTTTGCGGGCTTTCCTGTGCCGTGCAGCGTGCCATAATCAGTGTATCTTTCCACGGTCTCTGCCACTCCACATCTCGGCCGTTTTTGTCGTCTTTGACACACTTGTCCCCGATTTTACGCCCAATCTTGTGGTGTCTCTCATATTCACCGACCGTAAGGCGTATCGTGCAGTCCTGAGCCGGCATTGTCTAGGTGAACAACAAAGACAGCCACGGCCGCAACAATGCCAGGTTCGCAACATCTTTCATGCCTTTTTTCGACGCACCATTCTCTGCCGGAGAGGCATCGACGACTCCAAGTCGAGAACCCCGTCGGTCGGCGCACGAAAAAAAAAAACGTCATGCAGCCTGAATAGCATCGACATCTCTGGCGCATAAGACGATAGCTGCCATAATCGTGTGAAATCGTCCGCCTTTTCTTGGTCTTACTGATGACTCAAAGTACCGGTATGCAAGCAAGTCAAATTGCGAGTGGCGGCCAGGCTCTGGAGTCGTCGGCCCGCGCGTGCCACCATAAGCCGGACAAGGCATAGGGCCAGGTCGCCACCATAGTGACTCCCGCATACGACACCGGCATCTGAGGAATGCCCGTGCCTTCGCCATGAGGAGTTCATCACTCCACGACTGAGACCATGCGGGGAAAGACGTATGCTCTGCGCAGGTGGTGATAGCTTCTTGTCATCCACCTGAACATGGTTGCGTGATAAAGAAAAACCACAAAACTTCGGCATAAAGAGTGTGCTCCGAAGAAAATTTTCAGCTGTGTCATTGCCCAGCACTTGTAGGAGAGCTGCGTGCGTTGCCAAGCGCATGGACTTCATCGCAGACGACGATTCCAAAGTCATCAACCTCAAGGGACTTGTCAGAACCATGCAGCGGCAAGGCCGGTAGGCGCCGTTTTGCAGCCAGCACCGCCGGCCACCTCATCGTGGTCTTAGTGGTGGTTGTCAACATCGTCCTGGCGAGTATCGTACTCGCTGTTGGCGTCCGCGGCGCTCTCAGCACCCTTTTTGGCAGGCGGTTTCTTGCTGGCTGTGACTTTGGTCTTGGTCGTGGAAGCCTTACTAGCTAGAGGTAGAGGGGTGCGCGAGTATGCCTTGGAGCCATGCCGATAGGAGAGGGTGGTGTAGGTGCGTTTTACTCATGGCCTCGGCTATTATCCCCACGCTGTCTTGCATTTTTCTGGCTGGTCCAAGCTTAGTCGCTTCGTATCTCACGGACACATCCTCTGCCGCTTGCGAGGTGATGACCACGAGCATTTCCATTCGACCGTCGAGCACTCTCTGGCAAGCCATGGCTGCTGAGATTGTTTAGCTGAGGATGTTGCTGCAGCTGGTGCTTAAATAGGCCGCCAATCATTCTCATGCCATGGAGGAACTGGCATGAGCTCGCGAAGCATCGTATGTCACGAAGGAAGCACTTGTTGGCTGCACATAAAACCCAACAAGCACTGAGTGATCCAACCTCTGCATGTACCACGGGATCTCCGTGTCCCTGGTCATGCAATGGACGGGATGTCGGACATCTCTTGCCTGTGATGTGCGGCACCCGTGGGCACAGAATGCAGCCTTGGATGTATTGTGTTGCATACATCTTGAAACAGTGTGTTAGTATTTTGTCCTTTCTCAAAAGAAGAGTGTGATGAAACATGCTTACCTTGCAACCAGACATCGCCCACACAGTCTCCTGTGCCAAAAGGCACAGATAGAATGAGGGACGATGCTATTGCTTGAGATGAGGATGAAAGAGAGCAGAAGAAGGACGAGGAGAGAGAGGGAGAGGTGTCCTCTATTTATAGCCGTGGCAGAGGAGGTGCAGGGGATACCGGAAGAGGAAGGCACACAGGTGAAGGAAGGTGCCATCTGCCAGGCATCATCGGATGACGGTGTCGTCCACAGGGCGTGAGGCCAGCTCACAGGGAAGTGGCAGAAGACTCACTCTGAACTTACCCCTTCAAACAAAGTCAGATTCGAGTGGTGCCATCGTGGTGTGTTTCTGAATGTTCAAACGGTCAGAAACTGCTGACGCGGCGTTGAGTGTGTCGTCATCACATCATGAATGAAAAGTCAACAAACGCTCAGGGCGAGACCATATCGATTTCTTGACAAAGAGGTTCGGAGAGACGACTTTTTTCCCCGGGGTCACTCCTAGACAGTCCTTGTACAAGACGTTCTCCAGGATCAGAAACAGATCCGTTTGATAAGAGCAGAGCGTACATGTTTGGAAAGACGGAGAAAGTGGTACAAACACGGCGCTAAAATGTCTTGCCCCTGACAGCTGCCTTTCCCTGGAACAAAACATGCCGCAATCTGCCAGCCACATATGAACCATCACATCATGCAAACAGTTGAGAAGAATGGTATTGATTTCAAAAAAACAAGGTATGATTTGCCCGCTGGGCATGCAAGGGTATCTAGGCATGAAAGGAGGGGGAAAGAAAAAAAAAACATCCAAGAGCATCCAGAACAGAAGGCGGGTGGGGTTGGGAAAATCAAAAGCAAAAGCCAAAGACCCGGATATCCAGCCAAGACAAACCAAAAAAAAAAAAAAAGAATCCAATCAAGGTCCAAAAATAAAGCCATCAAACATGAACCGACATCGTGGAAACATGTAAACCAAGCCCATACGTAGCTGAAAAAAAAATTGCAAAATATACCCGTGATCATTCTTCATAAGAAACGCGGAGCAAGATAGTGTGTCAAGTTGTGGCGTGGAGCAAGAGAAAGAGAATAGTAGACCGTGACGACGGGATGTACTGTGACGATGTTTTCTTTTTTTTCTTTTTCCGATTTTTTTGGCGGCAAAATGTACCGTTTTGTGACTCTGTCAATCGAGCCTGTAATTTTCTTCTCCGACAAAGGAAAAGGTAGTATAATGAGCGAATTGTGGTCGGTAATGTGTGTATGTGTGTCGTCAGGTCATCCAAACAGTCGTCGATCTCCTGTATTCTCTTCTCATTGCTGTTCTGCTGCGGCCTTGGCGGTTTCTTCCGACTTGATCTGCTCCAGGCGTGCACTGCCAGTGCTAATCTGCCGCGCGTGGCCTTTGCTAAAGTTCACGCTCGTGGCACGTTGCACCGTAGTGGCTGCCGTTGCCGATGTCGCGTCATCCTCAAACTCGCTTCCAGACATGGCACTCACGGGGCTGACGGGACTGTGCGAGCTGATCGCGCTGTCCGACGTATCGCCGGACTTGTCGGCCGCGTGGTACGCGGTGCGGATGGCCGGCGGCTCTCCGCGCAGGTTGCGGATGCTGCCCATGGGGGTTCCGGAAGCTCTCTTGTGTGAGCTTCTCGGCGTGGAGGTGTCGACCTCATCATCGCTTGAAGGGAGCATGTCGTGCTCGGACGGGCGCCGCGCTGCCGCAGACGCCGACATGGATGAGCCATCAGCCAGACGGCCGAGGTATTCGTCCTCCATGACAATGCTTGCCTCCTCATCGTTGCCTTCAAGCGGCGAGTTGGGGCTGCTGATCGATGCCTGGATGGACTGTCGGCGTCGCAGTGAGCTCTCGAGCGACGACCGGTTGCGGCCCGTCGTGCTGCGACGGGATGTCGAGTTCATGCGGCCGGACAGCCACGATCCCTCGGAATCAATCGACGCTAGAGACAGCGACTGCTGCGGCTCAGGCGACGGATTGGCCGTCTCATCCATGCGCAACCATGACGTTGGCGTATCTGTGGCACCGTTGTTCGCATTGTTGCTGGAAGGCGGAATATCGGTGTTGAGGGCGTGAAGCTCCCGGTCAGGCTGGCGCTCATAGATGCCAGGTGTGATCACGATCGAGCCGGTGTCGTCGCCATTGTCTGCTTCGTCTGTCGTCACAGCTACGCCAATAGCAGCATCTGAAACAGGGACAGCAGTTGCAACAGAAGCCTCATTCTGGCGTTGCTCGACATTGGACGGCCTTGGTGCTGATGTTGACACGCGAGGTGCATCAGGCAGCTCGGGGAGGTCTTCGCGGAAACGCGAAACTGTGCGCTGCTGAGGCGCACCGACGGCCACGCGTAGCGGGTGAGCATTTGCAGGCTGCGGCGACGCGACATAGACCATGGACTCTGTGGAAACAGTCTGCACCTGACCAGGGCCAGAAGTCTCGTGAGCAGACTCGGCCAGGGGCGTTTCGAGATGACCGCTGGGGTGTACGTCGAAATGCTCGCGAGATCTCTGGATAGAAGAGCGGCCGGCAAACTCTCTCGAGAGGTTGGAGAATGACGGTGTGACCGCATGGTTGGGGCGTCGCGACCGTGTCGTCCAGCGCACAATGGTCCGTAGCGTGCCCCATGAGACGCGTCGGCCCTGTTCGCTGCGCGTTGACATGTGCGAGACTCTGCCCGTGGCGTTGGGGTCTGGTTGATCTTCGGGAAGAGCGGCAGTCTCTTTGCGAGAGGCCGCCGAAGCGTTCCTTCCGAGTCGCATGGCTCTGCGCAGCCTGGAGTCGGAGCGGGTCGGCACGGCTCCTCCATCAAAGTTGCGTGTGGAGGCCTGTGGCTGCATCTCCGGCAGCGTGTCTGTGTGCTCGCGAGACTCATCATGGGGCAGGGGCACATTGCTTGGCTCGACGGGGATGCTGTCGGGGCGGTAAAAGGTCTCGATAGGGGACGCTGCGCGTCTCATCGCCGACGATGGAGCCTTGCCGGTGGGAGTCTCGCTTCGATCGACACTCAGCCGGCTATCAACGGCAGTTTCAGACGGAGGCAGCGGTGACTCGCGCATGGCTGTAGATGTAACGACGGCAGATATTGTGGAGCCGTTGTCGAGACCGTCCATCTCGCGACCCAGGACACCGCGGGCCATGTCCGGCGACGCTCTATGATCGGATGGCTGCCGAGCGTTGTTGCGCTGGGCAGCCTCGGCCGCACGCTGCTGTCGCTTGGCCTGGCGTAGCAGGCGGGTAACAGCGCGCTCCTCTTCGGCTGACTGCCTGCGCTCGCGGCGGCGTTTGTCACGCTCCATGAGCTCGCGAATATCGCCGGCCGTCATGTTGTCTGCGAGATCGTCAACGCGCTTGTTGGCGGCCAACGTGGCATCGGAGATCGGCACTGCAAGTCTTGGTTTCGGTGAGCCGCGCTTTGCGGCCCCTTGCTGTGCCGTTGTGGGGAAGCTTCCGCCGGTATGGTGCAGAGTAGGGCTGGACGCAAAGGTTGCGAGCGGCGAAATGCTGTATGAGACGTGGTCCGAATCGGAAGACATGTTTGCCGAGTCGATCGAAGCGGATGCAGGGACGGAGACATTGCCCGAGGCCTGGAGGTCCTGTTCCTTGCTGCGCGCTTGGCGGGCAGCAAAGCTGTTGGGGCTGGGTGTAGCGGCTTCGCGATTGATGGGGCGTGCTGGAGAGCCAGACTCGACGGCAGGACGCAACGGCGCAAAATCGCTTTTAGAATTTTGTGCCTTTGCATTGCGCGCAAGGTCAAGTGACTCCTTGCGCCGGCGGCTGCTGAACCGGCGCAGGATGCGCGCGGTGGTGGAAGGTGGGTGGGTGACAGTGGGCGACTGGTCCGCAGCAGTTTGCGCTACGGCGTTGCCGCTAGTGCTGGCGGCGCCAGGGGCAGCACGGCGGGGCCCGCCACCGGCGACATTGATATTTTCGGCGCGACCCGCTTCAAAGCTGGGAGTCCGTGGGCGCTGTTGGGCGATGTTTGCCGTCTCGTCCCATTTTTGGGTTGTTGCTGTGCGGTGCTGCGCATGTGACGAGGGTTTTGCAACAGCGGAGTCGACGGTGGCGGAGTTGACGGGAGCGCCAGAGGGAGCGGTGAAGCTGTGCGCAGGAGCGGACTGGTTCTCTGTCGCGATCGCTTCAGGAGAATTGGCGCCGGTCCTTTTGCGGCGGCTTCGTCGTCGAAATGGCCAGGGAGCCAT
The DNA here is from genome assembly GCA_020002355.1 of Intubia oerlemansii. Classification (NCBI taxonomy): domain Eukaryota; kingdom Fungi; phylum Ascomycota; class Sordariomycetes; order Ophiostomatales; family Ophiostomataceae; genus Intubia; species Intubia oerlemansii. The sequence goes on along the minus strand of JAGKRZ010000180.1, from coordinate 10,047 downwards.
TGTTGTGAGCGAAAGAGGGAGAGTAAAAAAAAAAGAGGTTCCGAGATGCCGAAAAGCAAGGAAAGTGGTTGGTTGACCAGTGGTGCAGAAAAGGCGAGAAGAAACTTGAATGTGGACAAGTTAAGAACTGCACAGGTGACTGGAAGGTGTTGGTTTTCGCTGGCGGTTCATGTAGTTTGCGCGCGCATTCATGGTCCAAAATGTCTCTTGGTAAAAGAAACGCACGAAAAAAAAAGAAAAAAATCAAGACGACGTGGAAGGCCTCCGGACTGGCTGTTGTCGTGTGCGCCGTCTTTTCTTTTTTCCTGTCGCGGTGGAACAAGATACACAGTAAGCTGCTATGCTCGTCCCCGTTGGGCTGAAAGATTCTGCAGCTGGAATGAGACACTGCGATGTGACAAACGCGCTGCAAGGGATGGCAAGCGTGGGAAAAGAGGGAGCACGCGCGTGCAATGGAAATGCGTCCGTTTGTCGAGAGAGCGATGAAAGAGGGAGAAGGGTGCTTTGAATGAAGCGCACGATGTCCAGGGAAAACGACGGTAAAGATGAGAATGCAAAAGCGAGAAAGAGAATGGACGAAAAGGCCCAGACCGCGAAGAAAAAGGAGTTCGAGTGACAAAGTGTGGGAGAAATGTCCTTTCGTCAGCCGGGCAAAAAGTGAAAAGTGCAGGCGGGCCGCGAAGAGACACAAGTGATTGGTAGCAAGGGGGGTGTGGGTGTGGGTGAAAAGCGTAAGGGCCAGGCACGGCCCTAGGCCCCACTGTGGGTGTCGGCTCTCGAGGAAGAGGATAAAGTGCCGGGCGTTGGAATACGAGGCGTCGCAGAAGAGCCAAAAATGATGGGTGGCGCGGGTCGGCTTAATGAAGACGATGAGAGAGTTGCACGAGATGATGACAGAGGCGATGGCCGAGACGATGACAGAGATGACAGCGATTAGAGGCAGTGGATGGGTGCAGTCATGTGCATTGCAGGAGACGACCGAGTGGAGTCCGATGATAAGAGAATCAGAGTTTCTGACGAGGACGATGGAGAGAGCTCTCTGGAAAGGTGTCTTTTGTTCGACCACAAAGGTGGGTGGTCTTTTTTGCCGGCAGCCGCTGCAATGTACGCCACACAGTGTGCGCTGTAACCTGTGGCCCAAAGAAAGAGCTTTGGCTAGCAGGGGCCGGTCCGAGCAGGAATGGGTTGGGTTGAAAGTGCGACACGCATCAGCAATGGTTGGGAGTACACGTGCAACAGGTACGACGTGCGACGTGCGACGTGCGACGTGCTGTGCTGCCGTGGAAGCGGAGGCGTTGGACAAAGACAGCAAAGAAGGATGAACCTATGTGGAGACGGACAAGAGGAAGAAGACGAAACGCAACACGCACAAAAAAAAGACGAAACAAAAAATAAAGAGTGTGCGTCTAGATTTTGGATGGGGGAGAGATCGTCCTCGAACCAAAGAAAGGAAAAAAATTACAGCTGAAGGCACGGACCACGATCAGAGCGAACGGCAGAGAAAAAGAGGGGGAAGGCGAAAAAAGGCGAAACGAAGTCATGAAAGAAAAAGGAAGAAAAAAGGGGGCCAGCAAAAGGCAAAACGTTTAGTCGGGCGGACAGCGGCAGAAACAAGATCAAACAGGATCACGGGCCAGCGAGGATCCCGTTTCTGTGTGCAGTCTGTGAACGTATGTGTACCCCGTCTCGTATGTGTTTCGTCGTGCCTGTATCGTTTGCCGGCGACACAGCTGCCATTGCCCCGAGCCGTCTGTTGCCGTAAATAGAACGGGCGCCCGCCCTTGCAACACAGTCTCACACTGTGGCCAAAACGGACGAAGAGGCCAGAGATGGAAAGCCAGACGTGGCGGCGGCCGTCTGCATGGGTCATCCCAGCACGCGGCAGAGCGATGTCCATCAAAAACCATCAAAGGCTAGAGGGGACGCCCGTTGCAGCTAGCGGCGCTTTCCCCCCTTGTCCCGTTTCCTTTGGCCGCCATCTCTTGGCTTTGCCTCATTAGGTGGCCCTGATGGACCTCCTTGCCTCTTTGGTGACCAGTGCCAACGCTCCCCGGTCTGATCCCGGTGATCCGTTGGAATACGAAAGAGCTTTTCTTGGCTGCATGATTGGATGCAGGCGGTCCGTGTCCACTCCTGGTACCAAAGTATGATTGGAAGTGGATCTGTGAAAAAATGAAAAAAAAAAAAAAATAGGCTAGAGTGAGAATGAGAGAAGATGGAAAAATAAGGGGGGACAGTGTTGAGAGGTACGAGTCAATGCAGCATCTCATGTAGGCTGTCGTGGCAGCGTTGCATTTTCCTGCCGCTTCCCGTCGGGACGGTTGGCTAGCAGGGCTGCAGGCAGGGCAGGGGGAGCGTGTCGGGGTCAGTAAAAAAGCACGATATTTTATGCAGGTGGTGTAGGAGACATGTAACAGACGTGCAGAGTGCAGACTGCACGCTGCACACTGGAATGTGCGTGGTGGTAGCGGCGTCGAATATTGAAAGGTGAAGGGATGAGAAGAAGGAAATAGATTGAAAGCAACTACGGCATGGGCCAGCAGGATATAGCGAGAAAAGGGGGTGCAGAAGACTGGTTCTTCGCTCTTTCCCGTCTTTACATTCAGTTACGAGTCCTCGAGCGTTGCACATTCTATTTTCGTGAAGCAGCGCATCGCGCCTTCCCAGTTTCATCGCTTGGCGCTCTGTGTACACCGTGCTCTGCGTGTTCTGTGCGCGTGTGCAAGTACAGCTCCTGCATAACGTCGAGCGCCGCACCTTCCTCGTGCAAGCCCACGGCTTCCAGAACAGACAGAGGGAGGCAGGTACACACGGAGATGGCATGCAAGCCACCACGTGTCGCAGCTGCCGTGCTTGGTCTTCTGCAGTGCTCCTGCCAACGTGAGAATGGGGATGACAAGAAGAGCAGTGCGTCGGTCGACAGGCGAGGAAGGGGCGGCTCCCATGCCTGCCATGCCCATACGTTATTTTAGGTTAGGTTCCTGCCAATGAAAGACGGCGCCTTCCGTAAATTTGCCAAGCCTAAGCAATCAAAGGGGCCCGTCACCGAAAGATGGCACTTGCCCAAAATGAAATTCCGGGAATAAACAAAAAGGAACAAAGAACCAACTGTCGGCGGCCCATCTCGGCCAACATGGGCATCATAGAGAACTATCCTACAAATGAACAACAGTCTCCTCAGCCGCCGACGGTCCAAACCGAAGCGCGCTCATTCATGTTGTGCTCCGTCTTACAATAAGCGAAATGAGGGGACGGTTTGCATCCGACAGTCGTTCATGCTGTGACCAGTCCTTTGAGCGCAAGATGCTGGCGGCCGTCGAGAGGGGTCGAAAGGCATCGAGGTCTGGCAAGACGGCAAAGGCGATAAGACGGCAGCATGGAATAAAACATGCAGAGAAGACCTGCGGGCACGAAACAGGTCTCGTGCTGAATGAAGCATCACAGAAAAGGCTGGCTGCAGATCAAATGTACATCCGCCATATATTTTGCTGCAGCAAAGAGCCAGGTCTCGGGCCATTTTCGTTCTTTTGATTCCTGCCTCCTTCTCTGGCCGGTTTGTGCATTATTTGCCGCTGTTGTTTTCATGCTGTTTCATGTGTTGATAAACACCGCCATCCATGCAGGAGACCAAGACATGTCTCTCTGGGAAATGCGCGAAAAGCACGAAATGGCCCGAAAGAGCACAACAGGAAACCGCTCTCCATCCCTCTGTCTGGGGTTGCAAACACGAAATTGAATGACGAAACAAACACGAAACACTTTGAGCAAGAAAGACACAACATGTGAAAGTTCCCTCTTTGAATCTCACGCGAAAGCATTGACATGAGTGTTGACTAAACAATGACTAATCTGGTGGACAACACATCAGGTACGGAGTACACGTTGCTAGGCAACTACCCCACTTTTTCACCGTCACATTCGCATTCACCAAAACACGCCGCGAGAAAAAAAAAAAGATAAACTTCCCCGCGACGCGATCAACAGCTATCGACCCCCCATTGACACTCGTTGACGCACTCCGTAACGCGACGGAGCGGTACCTTTATATTCTCACCGATCACAAAAGCGACACCGAAAATCACGATACAACAAATTATTCTGGACGACAGACAACCATGGCATTCAACCCGCGAATGTCCATTCTCCCGCCGAACCAGCATGGCGCGCGTCCCAAAGACACGCCGGATTTGCTGGTTCGGCTGACCGACAAGGAGATTGTTGCCTGCGTGGCCGATATGGGCATCCCCTTTTCCGTGGCCGACCTGCAGAAGCCGAACCCGGCTATTGTGCAAAAGATCTTTGAGTGGTTTGCCGAAGAGCTGCTCAATGTGAGGCGCGTGACGGTCGAGCCGGCCATGCTCGCTGCCGTCGAAGAGGTGTGCGACCCCCAGTACGGCGAGATTGTGATGCCGGCCGAAACGCGGTCCTTGGCGGGATTCTTTGCGTCGCTGCGTGTCTTGCTGGTCGAGTGCTGCGTGCGCGACTTTAGCCTGTCGGACCTTTTCCGCCCGACGTACGACCGCCTCGTCATGATCCTCAGCTACCTCATCAACTTTGTGCGCTTCCGCGAGGGCCAGGGTGACGTTATCGACGGGCCGGCCCAGCGCAGTGCTATGAGGAGCCAGCGTGCCGAGGAGCTGTACAGCGCCAACATGGAGCTCAACAACCGACTCGAGGAGATGCGGGCGACGCACAGTGCAGCCGAGGCGCAGGTGCGCGATAAGCTCCAGCGCAACGATGATCTCAAGCGACAGCTCGTGGAGCTGCAGCGCAACCAGAAGCAGGTGGGCGCGCGGCTCGACGAGGCGCGCGACCGCAAGAAGCAGCTGGTCGACCAGCTCGAGAAGCGCACAGAGACACGTCTAATCCTGCGGCAAGAAATTGGCAAGCTGGAACCCTATGTTTTGCAGCTCGGCCACGGCAGTGCGAATACATCAGCAGCATTCCAGACAAGCCTGGCCGACCTGTCGGCCACTCTGGCCTCCCTCCGGCAGGACATCGAGGCGAAGGAGCGCCGGGTGCGCGCGTTCAACACGTCGACCGATACGTATAGCACCGTGATGGCCGACGTGACTGCCTGTACCAAACTGCTGGAGGAAGTGCATAGCGAGTTCAGCAAGGAGGAGGAGGACCATGTGAAATTATTGCGGCAGCGCGAAGCTCTGGTGGAGCGAGGCGCCGAGGCCAAGGAGATGGATCATGCCGATGCGATGCTGCAGAAGCAGCTCAGCAGTTGGCACGAGCGGTCGGAGAAGGTGCGCGAGCAGGCAGCAGCCAAGAAGGTCGAGGAGGATGAGAGGATGGAGGAACTCAAGCAGATGCACAAGACGCTCACCGATGAGCTTGGCGGCAGGTCCCGCGACGTGGAGATGCGCAAAGTGCGCGTTGAGCAGGTGGAAAAGAAGACGGCTGATCTCAAAGAGAGCATCGAAAAAGAGATCCGCAATGCCCACGACAAGTATCTCAAGATGAAGGCGCACATCGAGCTCTATATTCGGGAAATGGAGCAGGCCCTGTGAGGCTGCGTTGCTTGGCTCGTTCTGGGATACGGGCCATTTTTTTTTGTTGTCATTTTTCGTTTGTTTGTTTGTTATAGATACCACAGGGACGGCGTTTTGGGTGGTTCTTCTTTTTTTGGAATATTGTAGGTAATGTCGAGAAATGAGTCATGTTATGCCTTCTTGGTCCATGTCGCCATCCTCCTCGTCCTCGCTGTCTGGCACAAACGTTCTCCTGGGTTTAGCCGGTGTGGTACTGGCCGGTTTCTGTTCCTCGACTTGTAGCTGGTCATCTTGCTTTTCGTCATCAGACTTCACCAAGTCAACCTGCTCGTCTTCATCGGCACCACCACCAGTCTTGTCAGCGTCGACAGCTTCGACGGCTTCGTTGTCAACCCCATCTCCCTTCTTCTCATCGCAAACCTTGTCGTCCACCTGCACAGTATCGTCGAGTGTCTCGGAAATGAGAAACCATCTTTGTAGGACTTTGCGAATTTCTTCTGTTGGCACATGGTAGCCTGCCTTTTGCAGCTGTCGCCGCGAAGCCGTGCTCAGGACAGGCACCATCTCGCCGAGCGGCCGGTCAGGTGCATCATGGCCGTCTCGTTTCTTCCTGTTGTCTTCTTTCTGCTCGTTTGCCTCTCCATCTTCTTCTTGTTGTTCGTCGTCGTTCTCCTCCTCCTCCTCGCGGCGGCATTCGTCCTCGCCAACGATAATATCAAGGCCCGTTCTCCAGCCTGCCTCGACCAGCACCGTCGCCGTCGTGCTCAGTCCTTGAGAGCTCCATTCACTCGTCTCGCGGTGCACCCCAATAAAGTTGTAGACAAACAGCACAGCCCGTCGATGCGGTATCTTGTCGTGGACTGTCACGCTGTCAGACACATCGTTGGATAAGTTGGCAGGCAAATGGGCGGACGAGCTGTCTGGCGGCGGAGGCACGCGGGCGACACCAACACCCGGACTGTCGCTGATGCTCCCTAGAAAGGCACGCAGATGAGCGACTGTTGGAACAAAGACGACGCGCACATGTCGTGCCACGGCAACATCCAGCAGCGTGCTGTCGCCCAGACTGTGTCGCTCGTGATCGCCTCGAGAGCTTGCATCGTCATCGACGCATCGCCGCACAAAGTCCCCGCTGGTCCCGCCGATCACGAGCGTCGTCGGATACGCGCAATGAGCGAGAATATACGCAAGCAGAGCTGGCGGTCGCAGCGGCTGTTCAATGGCAACGGGGCGGCTCATAGCTGCAGTGGTGGTGGTGTTTTTGGGGGATGGCAGCTTGTTATGTTTCGTGGTCTGTGCTAGTGTCTTTGGCCCGCTGGCGGAAGGCGTGAATGCGCTAACATTTTGGGGAAACACGCTAACAGTTTCCTTTTCGGGACCTCCCGCCTTCCGGTTCCAAGGTTTGTCACGAAGAACAGTATTGTTGAATTATATGAAAAATTGAAACTCGGGGAAGATCTAAATGGAACTTCAGCGGAAGAGAGAACCCTAGTCTAAAGGGAAAAAAACTATGTAGAAATAAAAATACCTGCCCAAAGAAAAAAAAATAAACAAAACTCGGATGTCAAACTTGAAGAGCAGGTAAACATATAATAGGGCGGGAAAAAAGGAAAAAATAAAAAGAAAAGAAAAGAAAATAGACGGAAAAAAAAGAAAAAACTAAAGCTTTACTACTCTACAAAATACTTAACATACCAATACTTAAACTAACCATCACCTAATTCTGTCACGTACGGCCATAGATACTGGAAAGCACGGGATCCCGTCCGCTCTCCCCTAGTTAAACCAGTAATCGGTGGATTAGTAGTTGGGTCGGTGACGACCAGCGAATACCCGCTGCTGTACGTTTTTTTTTTTAATTTTTTTGAGAGGGTGTAGGTAGGTTAGGTATTTGTATTTATTTTACGGGTGGTTTTTTTTTAAGTAGGTAGGTAGGTAGAGTAAATATAAATGCCCGAAATACCTACGGACTATTCTAGTAAAGTATTCTGTGTACGCCTGTCTAAAAACAACTGCCCCCGCGAGTGACCTGTTTTCTAGATTTCATTCCAGCGTTGATTAAAAAATATTAGAATGATAGAACCCGAGGCTAGGTATCTCGGAATTCTGCTTTATGATTGCCGCCACTCTTTGAGCTCTGTCTGTAACTGACTTCTTGTCGAACTTCTTGTCGACATCCTTTACTCCTGGCTCTTGGTATCACACGGAGTCGTGACAGTTGGCATTTCATGCAGCATGGGTAGGAGCAGAGAAAAACGGTATCACAAGAGCCGACTGATAGGGATGAGGCTCAACAACGGCAGGCATAAAAACACGTGATTGGTGGGAATATGGTAACCAGCGTTTGAAATCAGTGGTAGGATTTAACAGAACCATGAGATGTGATAGGCTTACAAGTCCAGCCTCACATCTGCAGCACGTTTCATGGCGTACCCATAAGACTTGACAGAAAAGGAAGCTCGGGTAGCGTGGATAGAGTACCGCCAATTACCATCTACATATGCCCAAGAACCAGCGAAAACCAAGGAAGATCGGATACCCAACTGCAGCCACCTCCGTATGCATACATAGAGATGTTAAAATAAAATGTCACAAATATCGAACGAACCAGTAGCGATTGCATCTCGAATGTGTAGCGTTATTAATCGATTGTGCCACGATAACATCGGGCAGTCATGCATAGATGCTGGCCTGTTGACAAAGTGTAAAAACTATAAAAGTTCGAAAGCGGCGCACGGCAAGACGTTGGACTTTAATTCCACACCTCAACAATACACAGGTCAATAGGTAAAAATCTGAATCTTTTGTTTCTCATTAACTTTCTTTACATCAGTTATCCCTGGGTCACATCTCCGATGGATGATGACGATTACCTGGACGTGTTCCTGATCCTGGATGCAGCAGGCCATTGTTTTAAAAATGTGACCAGCTGCATTTTCCAGAACAATGTTAACAACCGCCATGTCGTCACGAGTATGGACCCCAAATGCATCGAGCTTCGCTTCAGCAACGTGCCATCAACGAGCACGGGGGTGGTCCTGAGCACCAGAGCCAATGCCGACATTAGGATCGCTGGACCAAAGCTCCCCGACATCTGTGTGGCCTTCACATTTGACTCTCAAAAGAGACTCATTGTCCGCGACCTTGGGTCCTCGAAGGGCACGTGCGTCTCCTATGGGTCTCATTCAACCTCAGAGACTGAGAAGAAACCGGAAGCCTCAGAGACTGAGAAGAAACCGGAAGATCATTGGCGGAAGCGGTTCGACTGGCTTCTGCGACCTACGTATCATAAAAAATATCACAGAAGAGGCGACCAGACCACCATCATCCTTAGCGACGGCCTCGCACTGACCGTCACCCTTCCAGAGCACGATGGCGCAGCCCTGGAAGAATACAAGCAGCGTCGAGATGCATACCTCCAGAGAACGAAACGGATCAGCCAAACCTTCCTCCCAGACGCCCCACTGCCTGCTCCCCATGAAAAACAAAAACCAGTCTACTTCAAAGAGCACATTGGCAGGGGCTTCTTTGCGGACGTCTGGTACTGCTGGGATGCTACAACTGGAAGGGAGTTTGCCCTAAAGGAGCCAAATGAATACTGTATGGATAACGGCCATTACGTCGAAGGGAAGTGGAAAGACGAGGCCAAAATGATGAAAAGTGTAACGCACGTACGTGGCATCTGCCGATTTCTTTCCGGTCGTTTTCATTTCTTTCGCCGGGTCTCGTTAACAAGCCTTTCTGACTACTCCGTATGTTACCTATAGGAGAACATTGTCAAGTTTCGGGGTGATACGTACTCACCAGTCGCCGCTCTTGAATTCGAGTATATCGCAGATGGCAGCCTCTACACCAGTTGGGGCGTCAGAGAACTCTCCAACAAAGAAATCCACCAGATCCTTTGCCAGTCGCTATGCGCTCTCTGCTATCTACACAATAAAAAGCATACGGCCCACCGGGACATCAAGCCCGGCAACATTCTCGTCGCCAGCCGTGAGAATGACAACATCAGAATCAAGTTGGCCGACTTTGGCATGGCCAAGGACCACAGTCTGCAGACGGGGGGAGGGACGTTCGAATTTATGGTACCAGAGGTGAGGCGAAACCATGGCGTCAAGGGCGGCCCGGAGTACACGTTTGCTGTCGACATCTACTCCCTCGGTGTCACTATTGTGCAGCTATGCATTGGCTTTCCAAAAGAGGAAAATTGGACCAAAAAAGCTAGCCAACAACCCGCGATACTTCGCAGCTTTGTCGAAAAACACCAAAGAAAGAGCGCTCTCTTGCCCTTTGTGCTCGAGCACATGCTTCAGGTTGATCCTGATTGTCGTAAATCGGCCAAGCACTGTCTCGAACTAGCAGAAAAGCTTCCAGTCTAGCATTCTAAATTCGCTTCGGTGAGCAGGGTCAAGCTGGATGCTGATCGTGGACACTGTTCTTGAAATCAACAGCATCGAGACTCGATTAGCAAAAACATTGACTTACCGCGATGGAAGCGATGGAAGAATAAAAAATTTGGGGGGGGGGGGGGGGGGGAAAAAAAATG